>JAGFNK010000802.1:0-21454 GCA_025769875.1 Russula earlei | reverse complement strand
AATCACCTCACATTGACAATATCCTGATGTCCGAAACATCTTCAGCTAAAAAAACAGAGGGGTGACACCATGGTGTCTGCTGTCATGGGTGTTACAGCAGTCATGAACAGAGTTGTTGATGTCTTGACTCAACTGTCCATTCTCTTGGTTCTCTCTGCGCCTGCTGCCACCTGAATCGCACCTGCACCCACTCGCACTCGCACTCACACCACACACTCGCACCCGCACCCGCACCCGCACGCACCCGCACCGCACCCGCGCACCCGCACCCGCACCCGACCCGCACCTCACAGGTGATACCGTACCTGGATTTTTGGCACTTCCCGAGTATGCACATCAGACACTGGCAGTCCAACACCTTGCCAGTGATATCAAGGATATCACAAATGGTTGTTGGTTGCCAACTGATGATATTGTCCCAGCATTATCCCTGTTTGCCAATTGCGCATTGGAGAGGTGGATGGCTACCTTGTGCTCATATCTGTGGAGTCATCACATGAGTTTGCATGTGGATACATATGTAATCTGGTGGAGAAAGTGAAGCAAGCATAAGCATGATTTGTGTTGTTGTGTCATGTATGTGTATCCAAATAAATATTTCACATATTGTGAAATTACATGTGATGTGCCAAAAAACATTTCTGTCAAAAAGTTGCACACTTTGTCCCCATTGTTGTCCCCTCCCTCACTCAAGATGCCTGATAACCCTCATCAGCAATGGGTACAATGGCGACACCAATGGCACCAACAGCTCTATGTCATGTTAAATATGTCAACTGTTCTCCTACTTTGCTGCCAAGCATTACTTGAGCTCCTTGAGCCCCTCTATTGTCCTCCTATCCCATATCACACATCTTCTACACTGGGGCTAAGTGGGTTGAGGACCTACTCACTGGCCATCCAGAGTGCATTCAGACTGAGCTTGGGGTGCATAAAAAAGTATTTATCATCCTCCAGCGGATCCTCCAACAACTTGGTATCTCATCATCATGACACGTCCAAGTCAAAGAACAAATTGCTATCTTCCTTTATACAGCTGTCACAGGGCTGCCATCAACACATGTCGAGAGCATTTTCAGCGGTCACCCCGCACCATTTCAAAGTAAGTATCTCTCAGGTTTCTTTCAGATGTTGTCTGATGGATAGCTAGGTATTTAAAAAAAATTCTAGGTGTTCTCTTGAGCCCTCCCTTCTACACACACATTTGTGTGCCTTCCCGATGCCAATTCACCCCCTCACCCCTTTATCCAAAGCAACCCCAAATTCTTTTTCATTTCTCAAGGACATGCTGGGTGCTATCGACGGTACACTGTTTTGCCACTGCTGCAGAGCATGATGCGGCAAGGAACCACAAAGGAGGTCTCATGCAGAACTGCCTCGTGGGATGCTCATTCAACCTCCGCTTCACCTACCTGCTGACTGGTTGGGAGGGTTCCACTGCTGACACAACACTTTTTCATGCAGCATGTCATTCTGATCTTTGTGTCCCAAGGGGGAAGTATTATCTTGGTGATATGGGTTTTGCCTTGTCAGATGTACTTCTCACCCCTTATTGAGGCATGCAGTACCATCTAGCTGAATGGGGCCGTGCTCGCACAAGGTGAGTCTTTGTTGTCTTACTTTCAAGTTGTCTTACTGACATTTGTCCTAGGCCATGCACACCCAAGGAGCTGTTCAATTTGCATTGTGCCCAAGCTTGCAATGTCATTGAATGCATTTTCAGAATTCTCAAGCGGTGTTTCAAGATTCTCTCACAACCCCACGAGTATGACATGGGAGTTCAAGCACATGTCCCATGTGCGCTCGCAGCACTTCACAATCTTATTCACACATATGACTCTAGGGAGATTGGCACCTTTGATGATCAAGTGGCTGACCTCCAGATGGACGCACAAGAAGAGGAAGCACTGGCTGGTGAACTTGGAACAGGCCCTGTGATGCAGCTTGAGAGGGAGTGGGAAAATATCAGGTGAGATAAAATTGCTGATGACATGTGGGAGCAGTATCAGAGAATTCAGAGGGACCACGCAGAACGTGTTATTGAATAGTGTTTTTTTCAAAAAAAGATTTTCCATTTCCTCTTTAAAAATCTCTTGCTCCGCATGCATGGATCTGGGCCCTACAGTATGCCTTGGCAACATTCAGCAGACACAAGTGGACTGAGTCAGTTCCCAGTCACAGCTGCAATCACAATATGCAAATATGCAAATCACAAGCGAATGAAAACTCATATTTAAAAAAAAAACCTATTAGTTTATCATATATGCGATGTCACTCATATCACTGGTCACACCAGTCACTCCTGAAAATCCCAAAATTCAAGTTCAAGTTCAAAGTTCAAGAATTCTTGGTTGGTATCATGGGCCTAAACTCTGTGGCAACAAGGTAATGAGCATAATCTGTATTAGTGCCCTCTGCTGTACCCTCTCCTGTGGCTATTTGCCACATAATATACAATAGTTTTGTCACACATTCAGATTGGCATGTTAATTGTACAGGTTGTGTAGGTTTCTGTGCCCTCCTTGTAGGCACCAGCATGGCCACAGGAGTGTGTACTGGCACAAGATCTTGTTCCACTTCTTCTTCATTGTCAGTTTGAAGTGCCAACATGATCAGTGTGAGAGGTGATGGCGGTAACGGAGTTGACATTGGTGAAATGGGGGCAGGGGATGATGGTGCTGTAAGTGTCGGTGAGTGTGGTCTGAGTGATGCCTTCATGACGTGCGGTATGCTTAGTGTAGTGGTGAGTATCAGAATTGTAGGCCCCACTTTGACTGTGGGGAATCTCACGTTGCACTTGATGGAGATCTTCTTTTGTGCTGGCCAATATATGTGATGGGTATGCATACTGTCAGTATCATAACCAACCCATTGTGCTTGTATAGCATGGGCATCCAATTTGGGCTGGTTCTTGAGGTGAACCCAAACAACTTGTCCCCACTCCAGAACATCTTTCAAGTCAGGTTTCTTACCATATAGTCTCTCATATGGGGTTATGCTGCCAATGGTGTGCATGGACATGCGATTCTTCAGCCAAACAGCATGTCTGATTGCCTCACCCCACATGTTCTTGGGCAACTGGGCTTGATGCAGCATGGCACATATGTGCTCGACTAGGCGGCAGTTGAGCGACTCCACTACACCATTATGTTGAGGCATGTTAGCAGTTGTGAGACACCACTCCATACCCTGGCTTCTCAAGAAGTCAGTGAATTCATTGCTGAGAAACTCACCACCATGGTCAGATCTGAGGCATTTGATGCAAACACCTCACTGCATTTGTGCCCATGCTGCAAATGCCTTGTATGCCTCAAACATTGTACTCTTGTTGCACAAAGCTTCTATGTTAGTCCACCGAGTATGGTTGTCAGTAAAGGTCACATAATATTTTTGGCCACCAAGGCTTTGGACCAGTGAAGCTCCCCACAGATCAGTATGCACCTTGTCTCCAAATGCCTGGGCCAGAGGCACTTGCTGCTCCTTGTGGATAACCTTGCATGTGGATTTTGCATGCTCACATGAGTCACAAACAAATGGAATGGTTGGGTTGTCCACCAAGTGAACACCCATAATGGCATTGACACAGATGAGAGTGTGGATGGTTGTCAGGGAAATGTGACCAAGTCTCCTGTGGAGCATGAGAAGGCTCTCAGAAATTTCTGATGTGGTTGCAGCCATACTGTGCTCAACTTTGAATAAGCCATTTGCACCCAATGGTATCCTCCCCACAATATATCCATCGCTCCCCTATTTGATGTTGCAAAAGCCATTTGAAAATTTCACTGAGTAGCCAGCCTTCAAGATTTGGCTGATGGATATGACAGTCACCCTGATATCTGGCACATGTAGGGTGTTTTACAACAGCACTCTTGTTGTTTTCACACCATTCAGAACATCGATTTGCAAGTCTCCTTTGCCAATGGTGTAGAAGGTTTGCTTATTGGCAGCAATGATAGGGTGTGGGGCAATCTGATGGTAAGTCACAAATTTGTCCTGGAAAGGTGACATATGACTGGTAGCTCCGGAGTTGTATAGCTCTGTTGTCTGGCTGGCAACAACAGCTTTGGGGGCAACATCTGTGGTGTTATTTCATCTGCAGCGGTGATAACAGCCCATGCTTCAGTTTTGACTGGTTCAGCTGAAGCGGCCATGTCCTTTGGCCCAGTGTCAGATTTCTTCCACCCACCATCACACTGTCTCAGTCCTTGACCTTCCTTGTTGCCTCCTTTTGCCCAACAATTGGATTTCATATGCCCCTTTTTATAGCAATTGAAACACTCAATATCGCATTCTTTCCTTTCTTCTTTTGGGCATCAGCAGTAAAGGCCTCCTCTTGGGCCTTGGGGTTGGTATCTAAGGTGCGTTGATCAATCTCATCAGTAATCAGTTTGATGATTGTGTCAGCAGTGACTGCATGTCCACCAATGTAGGCAGCAGTTGAGATGGTGTTGCATGAAGATTGGTAAGAGGATGGGAGCAATCCCATTAAGATTGCAGCATACTCAGCATTGGATATGCTTTTGCCCATGGATCTGAGTTGCTCTTGGAGATTGGCCACCTTCTCTAGGTGCATCCAAACATTGTCTTCTTCTCTGCATTGCATTGATTGTAGCTGCTGCATCAAGTCAACTATAATGGTCTGGGTATGTGTTTCATATAACACCTTGAGTGTGTCCCACACTTCTTTAGCATTCATTTTGGTTCTGACTTGTGTGAAGACACTATAGGGATTGATGCCCCTATTAGCTGTTTCACTGTGGCATTGTCCATGTCCCATTGGGCTTGTGGTGTCAAGTGGCCCACATTGCCAATAGCAGTGTATGCTGCCAAGATGCTGACTTTGGTAAGATGTTCTGTCAGCCCTCAAGACTGGAAAGTCCACATCATGCGGTCACAGTAAGTGACCCAACAACTGCCATCACTGGCTAATTTATCAATAGGGACTTTGAGGTCGTCCATGATATTGTCAAAGTGAATGAATGGAAATTTAGTTTGGTTAATAGCAACAAGCAGGGCCCATAACCTGGTGAGAGAAGTCCAGGTACAGTAATAGAATGGTGGAAAACTTCAATTTTGCAGGCCCACATGAGGGCCATAGTTAAAATCACAGTACACTATGGGCTTGGTAATCATACACCAAAGTACATACTGTAAGTAGTTTTTATGATTTAATGTATGATGTCATATGAGATCATAACAAAACGGAACGTACATATTCATTGCAGATACAAAACATATGTGAGCATGTGAAACATATAATAAAAACATACATTTACATCAGTCACAACTTGAGCTCCACAAAGTCCAAAGGAAAAATCATTCACCCAGTTGATTTTCAAAAAGGTAGGATATGATGATACCCATTCCAAGTTTGCCCCTGGTGAAAATGGTGAAGGTGGCCACCAGGATCACAACAATCCTCCTCAAACAATGCATCAAACTGGTGGTTGAACATTTCATGTGGCAGGACTACTATCACCTATGGGGAACTTGCCATTCCACTACCATCTCGCCGATTTCATTTTCCCCTGTATCTGCCTCAAACAACCCATTTAAAACTTTGTAGTGTATACTAATTGAGTGCCATTAATGTCCATTCTAGCAAAGAAAAATGGAGGTCTATTGAGTGGGTTTTCAAGTAGTATTTTGGCTGAGGGTCATGCCTGCATTACGCCTTCTGTCATGGCAGAGTGCGGAGTTTGATTCCAGCTGGGTGATCACTGTACGCTTGACTTGGAGGAGTCTGGTCACCACTGCTGTTTTATCCTCTTAATGCCAATGCCATGTTACAGGTGGTCCAATTGGCCAGCACAAGACCATATGTATGAGCAGGGGCTACAGGCAGCTATAACAATGATATATATTGATCTTTTACTTTTACTCAGTGCAGCACTGGCCCATGATGTGAGCACCGCATTCCGTACATAGCAAGTCCTGGATTTCACTCAATAATGCTACTCCATTACAACTGTTTTCCCTAGTCCCCAATAAATACATTCATCCCGGGTGGACTTTAATTTGGCATGTGTTACATGTCCATTACTTTCGTGACATTTGTGACCGGCGAGATGGTAGTGGAATGGCAAGTTCCCCATAGGTGATAGTATCACCTTCATTTGTATTCATAACAGACCATATGTTATTGTCTTTGGATCCTCTGGGTACAGCATCCAACAAAGTGCTAGAGAGAGCACTGATATCCTTGATAAGCTGCTTGACTGTTCTGGGAGTGGACATTGTGGATGCAGAAGGGGAGGAGCACAAGTTGATGACACAAAAATGAGCATTGGGCACATTGAAATATAGACCACCCAAGGCTTACCTTGTAAATGCATTTGAGCAAAAAGGAAGGTTGAGAGGGAGGTGCAGATATGACAATGAAAAATGATGCAGATGTGATGATGAAAAATGACAGGGAATGATGAATGTGTCCATTGTTGATAAGATTGAAGTTTGATGATTACCCCAAATGATCCAAGCTGGGGCTTGAACAGCCAGCTCTGGCTTTTCAAATCATAGTCTGGGCCAAAGCCCTTATGAAGCCATCACTTTGGCCCAGCTCAGCCTGGCCTATTTTGGCTGAGCTTGGCCTGGCTCATGGGCCTGAGGCTGGGCCATGCACAGCACTATGGGGGACTGCTGCAGTATATCAGCTTACAAGACCCTAAGTCGTTATTTAGGCTCCCACACTTAACTGCACCTAGATACAGTATAAGGTTCCACTATCAAAGTTTCAATGCAATCTGTTGAGAAACTGTTGAGATATAGCAGTTTTAATTTCACACTTGAAATGACATCCAAAATGGTAAGTGGAAGGTCACGTGAAGATGACTATTATTCCAATTAGAAAAATGCCGTGTCTCATCAACGACGACAGGTTTGACATAGAGGCCGAAAAGTGCCGTGCTATGTGGTATGACGCCGCAGTTTGTGCGGGCGCATCGTTAAATCTGAACTTCTTAGAGTCTGATGGTTTCAAACGAATTCGATTCTTACACATGCCCTTCTCTTCTATCCCCATTCGCTTCAAGTTACGTGCTCAACTCGCCACCCTGACTTCTGGTTGCTGAGTAATCTATTTCACAAAAAGTCAGTCACCGTTATCTCGGCATCCTGTTATCCTGTTACCCCGCCAGATACGAACGTGGGTCAGGATTCACTTACCATAAATTGTCGGCAAGTTGAGAGGCCATTACAATGAGATTATATTAGATATACTCTCATTATGATGGCCTGCTAATTTTCTGACAATTTATAGACATGAATGCAGAAAATTCGTCTGTCGGAATCACATCTTGCGGGACCAGTTGGTAGCATGAGGGAAACTGTCACCCCAAGGTCATCAGGTCTATTGTATAAGTACCCTCGTCTATCGTGGAGGTTTCCCCCAGCTAATTGCTTCCCTTGCTTCGATTCTTGATGTTGCAGCTGCGCCCCATTCTTTTGCTTCTTGTTGCTCTTTCTGGGGGAGTCTTCTCTTCCATCGGCCCGCGAGCCTCCCTTCCCATAGTCAACAAAGAAATAGCTCCCGATGGATATCGTCGCATGTGAGCCTCTCTGGCTGCTGTTTGAACGGTATTAAATCTAGTTCACCCGATGTTCTAGTTCCACTCTCGCCGGGGGGTACCTTTTCCTGCCCCAATAATTCGCGTAAATAAGGTTGGGATCCGTGGAGCAGTCCTAATGTTCCCTCTCTGATATGACAATCCAATCCCTCAGGGCGATCAGCTCGAGCTCAATGTCATCAATCAACTCACCAACACTTCCCTGGACTTGGTGACGTCTATTGTAATATTTTTTTTCGGAGACGCACCTTTGAATTGTGATGCATTTACCCTGTAGCATTGGCATGGCCTCTTCCAAAAACACACCAACTATGCTGATGGTGCAGCCTTCGTCACTCAATGTCCCCATTGTACCAAAGGACACATTCCAGTATCGATTCGCAGTACCTGGTCAAGCGGTATTGTCCTCTTGCATTGTGAAGTATCGACAAGCTCACTTCATTGCCGTCACAGGGCACATTCTGGTACCACAGTCATTTCAAGAACCAATATTGTTGATGGATTGCGTGGAGCTTTGATCATTTCTGATCCACAGGACCCTCACAGGTACCTGTATGACGTTGACAATGGTAAAATAGTCATCTGGACGGCTTGTTCACTCGACTGAGCTTCTTTTCTAGACGGTACCGTTATCACTCTCGCAGACTGGTATCATTATCTTTCTACTAAGGCTCCAGTTCCCCCGTAGGTTTATTGGCTTCTTAGAAAAAGTGATAATCATGGCTTTCCCAGTGCCTTCACCTCAAGTCTGATCAACGGCAAGGGTCGATATCCTGGGGGGGCCTTCCGACGTACCTCTTGCCATTGTGAATGTTCAAAAAGGAAAACGGTCAGTACTGCTTCTAGCCCTTTGAACTAAGGCCACGCATATCCATATCTTGTCATTACAGTTACCGATTCCGCCTTGTCTCCATCTCCTGCGACCCAAGCTTCACATTCTCCATTGACGGCCATCAAATGACTGTGATTGAGGTTGAGGGTACTAACGTTAAGCCACTGCTCATTGACTCGCTCGAGATCTTTGCTGGTTGGTGTTGATCAAATGGCTTCTTGTAACGCACTAATGCATATCGAAACAGGTCAACGTTACTCAGTTGTTGTAAGGCAACCTTTGTTCGCTTGTTGTGTAGTATCGTGTGCCTTACTTTGTTGGTAGGTAACGGCGAACCAGCCTGTTTCCAACTATTGTGTGTATGCTCTGTCGATGGTGTTTAGCCTGTATTAACGTGAATAGGGGTTCGCTCTATCGGGCAGAGTTACCGTGTAACTACGAATTTCAGTGACTTTAACAGCTTGGCCGTTCTCCATTATGCAGGTGCTCCCCATGAAAACCCAACGGTGGATCCTACGGTGAACATTCCTGTGTCCCAGATGCCTCTCGTTGAGACAAACCTCCACGTGAGTTTCCAGTAGTTGGATCTCCAGTAGTAACGCGTTCCCATGACCTTAATTTCACCTAGCCACTCATTCCTTCTCCAGTGGTACGAAGCATTACATGGGTTTATTACACATTACCTCTGACGCTCAACGATTCAGCCTGGAAATCCCGTTCCCGGCGGTGCTGACATCAATATCAACTTCAACTTTTCGGTTGTAAGGACTGTTGCCTAATTCCCCTGGAAGTCCATCCTCAGATATAAGCAGGATTACTCAATCAATGCTTTTCGTGTCAATGGTGTTCCCTTCCTACCTCCCAGTATTCCAGTTTTACTTCAGATCGTGAGTGGGACGCATAAGGCGTCGGATCTGCTTCCCAAAGGCAGCATTTACGGTCTCGAACTGAACAAGAGTGTTGAGCTGACTGTTCCTGGTGGTGTCATTGGTGGACCAGTGTGTAATCCCAAAATACAGTGCCATCATTTTGACCGATTTTTTTTCCACCCGACAGCACCCTGTTTATCTGCACGGGCACAACTTCCATGTCATCCGCAGCGCTGGAAACTCGACATACAACTTCGATAATCCTGTTATACGGGATGTCGTGAGTATGGGTGACACCGGGGATAACGTCACAATCCGCTTCATGACGAACAATCCTGGCCCGTGGTTCTTCCATTGCCACATCAGTTGGCATTTGGATGCGTCAGCCAATCATCTCTTCGTTTATCTCCGCTGATATTGATATGAGCGCTGCCCTAGTGGTTTCGCTGTTGTCTTTGCTGAGGATGTCCCTGATGTGCCGTCGCAGGACATCACTACTCGTAAGTTGTCATTATCGTTTGTTTATATGGCTCACGGAGACATGACCAATCTAGCGGGTTGGGAGAAACTTTGTCCCCGTTATGAAAAGTTCAACAAACGCAAATCAGTGGATGAAAGCCGCTCGTTTTGGACGCGCGGACACTTCTATCAAGTTTTTTGCAAACGAATTGCCCATCGTTTATCCTGTTCCTTTGATACTCAATCCGCTCGTATACCCTGACCTCCTTTTATTTTCAAATATTCTCATCGCATCGGACCCGAGCGGTGCTTCTGTTGCGCGACGACCTCCATTGTGTAATTTTTTTTCTTCTTTGGTTTGAGCCTATTCATGCGGCCCATCGTCAGGGGTTACCGACTTCGAGACACTTGATCTATGTTTGACTATGTATCGACTTCTGAGTGTCGAGAGCATGGCAGAGCTGTATCGCTCCTCACGTTTATCCTTCTTTTTGGGGCGCATCGCACACATGCCTGGAACGCAAATCCTCCATGTAACATGTTAATTCTTTTCTCCCAATATTGCAGTGTAGACCACCCTCGTGCAATCCTGAGAACTCAGAAGCTTCTCTGACTGATGAATACAGGTATGACTGCGCAGCAGATGTATCTGTTGGTGATGGCAAGTATTGTCACTTCCATGACTAACACTTCTTTACGGTAAGTCCTTGTGAGTGGTGCCATTAGACATTAGAACCCAAAGTAGCGCTAGCGGGAGTTACGATGGACTAGATAAGAGGTCTCAGTAGCATCACCAGTTCACGTCATCGGCATTCTCCGCGCGAACTTGGGTCGTTTCCATATCACACTTCCAAACAGAAAAACATCCATCACATCAAGAAGTTTCGGAGGCTTTCATTCGACCTAAGGTACACTAGGGCTCTGTACCGTATACGGCTTACGACTGTATATTGACGGGACACTTACGGTACGGAATTTACCGTAACCCGTAACCGTAAAGCAAAAAAAAAACCCTTTGACGGTTACGGGGGTTATACGGCCAGAAACGGGTCAATACGGGTGTACAGTACAGTGTTATTCGGTCTATAAAGTCTCCTGTCAATTTCCATGCGCCCGAGCCTTAGGCATTGCTTCACCATCATCAATGTACGAATGATCCCTGGTTGAAGGATTGCACGCCGGTATGAAAGGGTATCACAGCCACCTGAGAAGATTCGCTCAACTGAAACAGCAGAGCCTAGCAAAGAATTGACAGAAAAAGCAAAGCCGTGCCCAAGCCGCGATGCCAGACATCTCGGTTGCGTACGCCCGAGGGAGAGTCGTGCACGCGATATGTGGGCATAATTTCAAAACGGGAGAGAAAAGAAAGAGGAATTGTCGAGAGCGTTCGAAGAGACTGTCATTCGAGACCATAGCTACTGGGCCTTAGATACTGTAGCAAAAGCAGGGGAAGACCAGGTAATCACGAGACATGAGAGCGTACCAAAAATCCTATTCCTCCGACTGCGAGTCTGTGAGCGCGGGGTGAGGCAGTGGTGGCGAAAGAGGGCGAGACGCTATGGGCGGCGAGCCGTCGGTTAGAGCGGCGATGACGATGCATACGCGTCATTCAGGCCTTTGCGTAGACGCATGGCGGGGGTGAGGACGAAGTTTCGTAGACGATGATGTGTTGAAATAAAGAATTGGGCCGACGCGTTGCAGCCCACAGGTCTGGACCAAATAAGCATTTCAGCTCAGTTGCTGCAACACATACGATAGCAAATTGATAGTGTGATCTAAGAAAATCAGTAGCTAGCACAAAGTGATTGTGAAAACAATTTGATAGTTACTACAGATAAGATAATTAGGGATGCTCTCAGATACTTATTAATAAAGTCTGGCTGCCTGGACAGACCATCTGCTTTGTTTGTAGTCCCTGGGTGATGCATGATAGTGAAATCAAAATTGCTGAGGAGTGCCCATCGGGCCTGTCGCCGAGTGAGCTTCTGTTTTGTCATGAAGTATGTCAAATTATTGTGGTCCGTCCATAATTCAATAGGGTGTGCTGTGCCTTCAAGGTAGTGTCAAAAGTGCCAAAGGGATGAGACAATGGCAAGGAGTTCTTTATCATAGATCATGTAATTTCATTGTGCAGGGTCCAAGGACTTCGAGAAATAGGCTACTGAGTGATATCTGTTAAATTCGTCAGGTTGTTCTAAAATTGAGCTGACTGCAAAGTTGTTTGCGTCACAAATGAGTCGGAAGAGTTTAGTATGATCAGGTAACATGAGGATGGGGGCTGTCGTGAATGCCTGGATTAATTTTCTAAATGCTTGTTCTTCATCATCTTCCCATTTGAAGGGGTGTTCTTTCTTCGTTAGATTAAACAAGGGTCGTGCCATCCATGAGTATTGGTGGATAAATCGCCGATAGAAGTTGCAAAATCCTAGAAATGCTTGTACTTCCATAACGTTGGTCGGAGTAGGCCACTTTGTAATGCCTACTAACTTGTCCTGGTCCATGGATATTCGTCCTTGGGAGATATTGATGCCTAGGTAACTAATAGAGGTTTGTCAAAAAGCACATTTCTCTGGTTTCAAGTATAAGTCATGGTCTTGGAGTGTCTTTAGGACCTTGTGTGTCCAGTCATCTAGTTTGTCCAAGGTTTGTGCCATGATTAGTATATCATCTAGATAAACGACTACTCGTTCAGTGGCAATGTGTTTCGCTAGGATGGTGTTCATAAAGCGTTGGAAAGTGGCTGGGGCATTGCAGAGACCAAATGTCATTATCAAAGGTTTGAAGAGTCCTAATGGTGTCTTGAATGCTGCGAGGTGTTCATAGCCCTCTCTTAGGTGGATATTGTTGTATCCCCATTGCATGTCAAACTTGGTAAAGTATTGGGCTCCTTGGAGTTTGTTGATTAATTCAGGAATCAAAGGTAGTGGATATGCATGCTTGACAGTTGCTGTGTTCAGGGCTCTGTAGTCTTGTACTGGCTGTAGATTTCCCCCTTTCTTTTCTACAAAGAAGAATGGACTGGCAATAGCTGCTTTTGATGGTCAGATAGTGCCTCTTTTCAAGTGTTCATCTAGGTATTCTTCTAGGGCTTGTAGTTCTTTGGGAGTAAGTCAATAGATACCAGAATCGTGTCAGGCAATCCCTGGTTTCAGATTGATTGCATGGTCCCATGGTTGGTATGCAGGAAGGCGTTGGGAAGCTTGTTCGTCAAAAATCTTTCGCCATTTCAAGAATTGGGCAGGGATAAGTTCGTCTAATGTCTTTGGGGGTGTTTCTGCATGGGCTAGCTTGGTAGCTGTGGTTGATTTGGCTCTTATGCTGATTGTTATTGGTCTAAATGCATCGTGGATTTGTTTGTCAACACATGGGTTCAATAGTTCTTCAGTATCTGGGAAGATTAGTGCAGCAATGTTTGCAAACTCAGGTTCTTCTTCAGGGAAAGTAAGAGCTTGTATTTGGTAATTCTGTGTTCCAGATGCAGATGCAATGGTTATACTTTGGTGCATGGTAAGGCAGGTTTGGGGGCAGTTCCTCAGTGTGATTGAATCATTTGCCCAATCGATGTCTGGGTTGTGGTGTTGTAGCCAATCTGTTCCTAAGATGATGTCATGATCTCCAATGTTAGTGACAAGGAATTCTGCTTGTTCATCATGAGTAGCGCCTGTGTGTGCTTGAATGCAAAGTCTTTGGATGGTGCTAAAACATATTGGTCCATTGGCATTTTGTGTTCCATCTACATTTTGTGCTGGCAAGGATTTGGTCATAGTTCAGAGGTGCAGGTGGTGTCTTTGTGTGAATTGTTCATGGATTATCATTCCTTCTGCTCCACTGTCAAGCAGAGCTCTTGCACCAATTTCTTTGCCACATGTCTTCCCCACAAGAGTAACTTTCAAGGCAATGGATGGAGAGCAAATATTCTTGGTAAAAACTTTGGGGTAATTGATTTCTCTTTGTATCATACTGATTTGGACCACGTCCCTTCCCAGTGCAGAAGGGGGTCCAATTAAAAATCCATAGGAGCAGATCTTGGGCAGAGGATTGAGTCCGCAAGTGTTTCTCTCCAAGTTGTCAATGATGCAACAGGAACAGGTTCTTCTTGTGCAGGTTCAATGTTTTCGTCTTGGATGGTTGTAGCTCTGACTGTTTGGGGGCGAGATCTTTGGCATCCTTGGGCTGCTTTCTTTGCTCTACATTGGTTTGCCATATGGTTCTTCTTTCCACAGTAATAACAGAGGTTGTTCTTGCGTCAAAACTCTTTCTCTGCCTCTGTGAGGGGTTTTCTTTCACTTCTGGATTCCTGTTAAGATCTGACCGATCTTATTATGGACTCTTAGTGAAAGAGTTGCTTAATTTAGTTCAAGCACTAGCCTTCGAATCCTTTGATATTATTTCAGGAAGAGTAGATGTAAGAGAAGAGAGGGGCCTCTTTCACTTAGAGCTATAGTTTGTTTTTAGAGAGTTTGACAAGATGAATTGTAAAAGAGTAAGTCGAGCATAAGGCTCGACTTCTTGGTACCACAGACTATTTATACAATATCTCAACAACTACTGATTTGATTTGTATGAAACTTGGGGTGCACATAGCTGAGAACCAGTAGTATTCAAATACATAAAGTGCATTTTGAGAATGTTAGAAATGACTCACGCATGAGTCATTCATTCCTAGTATCTGTCATCAATCAGTAAGTAGTGAGTAAGCCATTACTGATCAATGAGTAAGCAGGTCAGTAAGCAATCACTAAGCCAGATGAATAAGCACATATGAGTAAACAGAAATGAGTCATCAAAGCATAGGTAAGCAGATGAGAGCACAGAACACAAGAATCCTAACAATTCCCAGGGTCATTTGTTAGGTTCTCTTTGGTACAAGTCAATTTCCAATGGATTGTCTGATCCTTGAGTGTTTAATCCTCAGGCATGTACAAAGTGTCCTCCTCAAAAGGCCATGGAATTGTATAGGTGGAAAAGGTTGTCAAATTCTCTTGCTGCTTTGACAAGGGCCACAAGTGTAGTTGGTGTTGGTGTGATTCCCAATATTTTCTGATGTAGGGCCAGGTTAATGTTCTTCCTGAATGTGTACATCTTTGTCCTTTCATCAGTGGTAGCTCATGATGCGTGGTGTGACCATTTCTGATATCATTCATTAAATGGTAGTTTCCCTTGATAATAGGTGTGCATGGTGTTAGCGGAGGCCAGTTCTGCTTCTGCAGGGATGAAATGATCAGCAAAGGCTTTCTTGAAGTCATCCCATGATCCATAGTCTGCTACTGTACGAGCCATAGCTTTAGTGGTTTGTTCTCTAGCCCATGCTCCGGCAGGTGTTCCTACTTTAAAGTGGGTTAGTGCAGCAGCAACTTTCTTGCTCTCGTCTGTGAAGGAGTTGCCATTGATATAGTAATAATTGGCTAAGGCTGCCCAAAAGGCCTCTGCATTATCAGCCTTTCCATCAAAGGGTTCTGGTGCAGTTCCGACAAGGTGTGGATTGCTTGACATGGTAGGGTTCTGAGTTGTTGTGGTTGTAACAATAGGTGGGGCTGAGCCTTGTAATTGGATCCTAGTTGGAGTGAGCGCTCAAGGGATTGCTTGTGGTGCATTGCTAACTGTATGAGGAGTGGGTTGTTGAGTATTTCATCGGGTGGAGGGTCCTGGAGTAGCGCTTCGAGTGCTTGGTGCAGTTCTTAGGACAGCAGTAACTTCTTGAGTTGTTCTGGCAGTAAAATCAACCTCTCGGTTATTGTAGTAAACCCAATGTTTTCTAGAATGGCTCCACTTGACTGGTTTGTCTAGAAAGAGGCCTGTATAGTTGTAGGGATTGAAGTGTTGAACATTGTCTGCTCCTGGGGCTGCTGCTTTAAGTTGAGCAGTGGTAACTTTGTTGTTGTTGTCTTCGTAGAATCAAGTGTCTGAAAGATTTCCATGGTTGATAATAGGTGTTCCCACAAATTTTCCTCGGTAACAGTGGTCTTGGGTGTTGTAGCTGAGGTTTTCAAATAAAAGTGGAATTAGATTTTCTTCGTCATCAGTAATGTCCCTTCTAGTACTCATAAGTTTAGATGACAGTTATAGTCCAATGACTGCTGTTCCAAGGATATGCAATGGTGTAGGCTGGTTTCAGTCAAATAGAGTCAGGTCTTCCTTGGTGTTTTCTTAAGTGGATTCAGGAGTATTCTTTGGTGATGCTACTTTGGGTCAAGACTACTCGGGTTTTCCACAAGTATCCTTCAAATTCTGCTGGTGAGATAGCAAAGTTGTTTACCTCTCTGGTGGGATGTTGATACACTACAAAGTGTGTCGTTCTAAGATGCCAAGCCTGTGTACAATAGTTCTTGAATTCAAGTAGTTCCCTTTTTGAACGCGTAGGTAGGTTTAGGGCTAAGAAAGACTGCTCTGGTAGATAGGAGTGAAGTTCAGTGTTTCTAATATCGATACTATCAGGTGATTTGACAAATGGCAATGCAAAGGGTTGGGAAGGTATGACAGGTGTGGGGATATGACTGGTAAAGAAGGGTATGTAGGTGTCAGGGGGAGTAGGAGGTAATGGTCTTTCAACAAGGAAACCTCTCGCGTTGGGGACTGTTTCTCTTGAGGGAGCTCGCTGAGGTGTTGCACATCTTCTGTGTCAGGGAGCCAGAATTACTGATATGGGAGGTGGTAATCACCTGGTGTCCACAGGGTAATTCCGTCAGGAGTGGGAGGTGTATCTGGTTGGTAATTGCACATGCAATACTCTGTTTTGCAGTTACACCTTGTTGTCCATGGGTTTGACTCAGTGTCTTCTGTGCTGGCAGACCAATGTTCTTGGCTAGTTGGGACGGTGGTTTGAATCAGTGTGAGGGGTCGAGGGGCAAGGCTTGATACTTCTAAGGTTGCCAGGACTGAGTAGTACATAAGAGGACCCATATATGAGGCATCTGGGCTGGTAATTGCCCAAGGTTGGTTGTAATCTGTGTTGTATAGCCAAGAGTTAGTTTCCCAATCAAAGGTGTTGTGTATTCCAGGCACAATAGCAAGTTGGATGTAAGATTGGTTTTCCCTTTGTATCCTATTGAGGCGTAGGTGGTAGAACTGGACCGTGAGGCAATAGTAACTGATATATGTCCAAGCTAGGTAAAACAGGTGATACCCTGTCCTTAACAAATTAACAATGAGATGGTGGCATGGTTGGATGATCCTGGTCCAAAGGTTCAATTCACTGGAGTGTAGGGATTGGTAATCAACTGGTTGTCCTTGGATGTTTTTTGCTTGAGCAAGTTGCCAATATAATAGTTGTTGTCGTGCTGGTGGCAGGAGTCGACTAAGGGTTTCAAGATATAATGCATGCTCGTCGTGGCTTAAGAGTTGTCCAAATGGTAAGACTTCAAGGAACTCTTTGACAACAAGATGAGGGAAGTCTTTGTGGGGTGGTTCAATTCCTGGTACGTCGTGTAGGTTGGTTAGAGTGGTGACAGGAAATGCAGTGGAGGCCCAAGTTCAATAATGATTTAGGCTTAAGACGTGTCTGGTAATAGCATCTTCTTCTTTGTCTTCTTCTAGGGTGTATTCTCATGGCACTTTTAGTTAAGAGAAAGAAGGAAACTTTATTCAATCTTTATTGAAGTGTTACAAGGGTGGTTCTTACTTTTTAAGAACCATGTGCAAGATCTATGGTCTTGAGGCGGTACCTCTCGATTATTTTGAGAGGGTTAGCGGGAATACAAGGCGTGAAACAGAAGCAAAGTAGCTGGGGGTTGAAACGTATGGTGTTGACTGTATAGGTCGAATAGTGACGTAGGGACACATGGTTACTGTTCTCCTCGAAATGTAAGTAACTGTAAGCAAAAGCAAGGCATCCATCCAAGAAGTCATGTATGATAGACAAGCAAAAGGACCCTTCGTAAGCAGGATGGTAAATGGCAGGTAAGGTAAGAAGCTTCCTAAACAACAACGTATTAAAAATGTAAGTGATACATCTGAGGGGGAAGTCAACGTCCAGGGCATATATCCTGACATTAGAACAAATGCCGAAGGGGGTGAGGTTGTGAAGGTGTTGGTGAAGGTGCGACAAGTTAGCTGATCGGTGGTAGGGATGTGTGACAGGTAATCTTGGTGGTTTAAGTCATGGATGGGACACCACTGCTCATGGGAGCGGTTGGTACTGGGAAGGACGAAGTACTGGTGAGGATGGAACCAAAATGCTGTGCAAGGGGGACGATCAAGGAAGCCTTCAGGCAAGGGAGGACAGGTCCACTTGCTGCTGCTTGTTCTGTGCTGGAGGGGGAGTGCCAATGGGGACAAAGTTTCCTGGAATGGGCTGGGCAGTGGTAGGAGATGATGGGGGAGCCGTTGGGGAGTACAAGATGCTGAGGGGTGAAGATGTGTCGACCAGATCAAGGTCTTCAGTAAGGAGATGAAGGGCAGTGTGTGGAGTGGGTTGGAGAGGAGAAGGGAGACACAGGGAGGTATTGACAAGAGTGGGGGAGTTGGGAGTAGACACTTGAGCATTGGCTGGTCAATACAGGAATGATGAGAGACTGTCCAGATGTCAAGACGTGTACTGCTGATCACTAAGGACTCAGGAGCAGGTGGGCAAGCATCGGAACAGATGATACGCAGCATAGGCGGCGTTGAACAAGAGGACAAGCCAAACAATGAGGAGGTACCAGATGGGGACTGGTAGGTGTTGCAAGAGACAGAGGCGAAGGTTAGAGGCCAGTGTAGCGAGGGTCTTTAAACAAGGCGGTTGTTGAAGAGTACCTTGAAGACGAGAGGAGTCTTTAAACTGAGCGGTCGTGGGGGAGTACCCAGGAAGATGAGAGTATCACAAATGGACAGTCTGACGACTGCCATACTTCATTGGGGCTTATACAGTGTACAGGGTCGATTACAAAGAACTGGAACTATTCTAGATCCTTTGGTACCATCCAATAGGACTACAGAGGCATAAACTTGCTTGTGTCAAGTTTTAGGCTTACTGAGCACATTACTGATAATTGTGGAGCAATGACATCATTATGATGTCACTGTGGAGCGCTTAGTGAGCCAATGAGGTCACTGTGGAGTTGCTCAGTCAGCCATAATGTCATTGGAGCCTCGATGATGTCAGATGAGTTATGCAACAGTTTCTAAGAGTTTGTGCCACTGTTTTGGGCTCTTGGTGGCTGGGTGACCATGTGGCTGCCACGCGATGATTACCCGATTAGGAAACGGGTGCCTGGTTGTGTTATAGTGCCTTTGCAATAGTGATATCTTGCACCGCAGGAGGGGTAGCCCCAGAAACGGAAGGGAGTTGGCAATGCAAAGTGAGAGAGGTCTCTCTTGAGTGAAGTAGGACAATATATGGCCAGGACCTGGCCTTGGTTCATAACACCCACAACTCACCTTACAATGCAATATTTTATTAAGCCTATATTAAGGCTTCACAATTTTGTTGATGTATATTAAGGGTTAACTTAAGGGTGTTATTAAGCCTTAACCTTAATTAAGCCCTAAGCCTTAAGACCAACACTGGTCTTAATTGGTCCAGTTCAGTCCCCCTAGTGTCTGGGTCAGTCCTAGACCAGTTATGGTTACAGTCTACCCATAATAGGGTCAAAAAACTTAACTGGACCTTAAAACACTAGAGTCAGAGAATGAAAGGGAATTGAGACCAGGTGAGGTGGTCAAGGCAGTCATGAAATGTTTGAGACATGAATGCAAGTGTGAGGGGGTGTGGTGTGCATGCAAGGTTGGTTGTTGTGATTTGCCCCCTTGTTGGTTCGTTCATAATTCTTTTGTTATTGTTCTCTTTATCACCCTTGTCCCCTTGGTTACTGTTTCATCCCTTGATGCTGATGGTCCCTTATTGTTTCACCTGTCGTGTTTCACTTATTGTGTTTCACCTATTGTCAAAGTTACTTTTGCTATTGGCTCACCTTTATCTATTGTTCCGCTTATGGTACTGTACAGCCTCGCCACATACAGTATTTAAGCGCCTGTAGAAGCTGGGGAATGTCCCAAGCTTAGCTTTGTCCCATTTCCTGTCGCATCCCTTGCCCTGTATATCCTCTCAAATCACAACTTTGCTTGTGCTGGCCTACACTCTGCTTGACCTGAGCACACCTCAAGGAACCCTTGTGTTCCTCTTCCTCCTCTGCCTCTCTCTCATCGCCTTCCTCTCCTGTGAAACCAGGAGATCGACTCTGTCTGCGGACTGAGTCATTGTCTGACTCAGCCTTGAGACGCTAAACCCTTGAACCGGTCTCCTTGAGCCGGCCCTCACTGAACCCTTGAACCAAGTCACAGGGACTTGGCCCCATTGAACCTTGAGCTAACGCTCTAACGGCCGCGACGCCGTTACACAAGCTAAGCTTCCTTACTCCATTCTGGAGATCAACCTTGAACTACCACCGAATCGTTGGATCCGCGTCCAACCTAGACCGTCCCCAGACCTTCCCGAACACGTCGTAGGAGCTGCCACTTGGGACAGCTTTCACACCTTCCTCTGTTACGTCATCACTGAAAACAACGAGGAACTACCAGTCGAATTCATCAACAACCGCTGGTTCGAACTACAACTTAGGAGAGGACAACTCTACACCCACCTGAACCTAGAACTCCTCAGAAACAGCCTTGGATTAGGTTACTGGAGGGAAAACGACCCTCTCTACGAACCACCGTCAGAATCAGAAGCCTCTTCCACAGAAGGCAACCCCCCCGAACCAGAAAACACCGTTGAAACTCAGACACCCTTTGAATCCCCTGCACTAGAACCAGAGGACCCCCCTGAAAACCAAGAACCCATTGAAACCCTAGAAATTGACCCACAGAACCTCCCAGAACCTGATATGGCAGCCCAACCCCAAATCGCTGTACAGCCCCCCCAAATAGCCGCTCAAGCTCCCCAGATGGCCGCTCAGGCCCCTCAAATTGCTGCCCAGGCCCCCCCAGTCATTGTTCCACCCCCTCAAGCAGCTGTTCCCGCACCACAAGGCACTAATGGGTCCCTCAGCGGTAAAGAACCCACTGCCTTCACAGGAGAGAGGAACAAAACGAAAGATTCATCATGGAGTTCAACCTATTTTGGGGTCTCAATGATGACAAAGCAGTAATGATCTCCCCTTTTAAACGAACAATGCTGGCTCTCTCCTACATTCAAGGGGAAAAAGTTGAAGAATGGGTCAATTCACAAGCAACCGCACTCAGGGAAAAAGTAAACAGAGCTCAGAACCCCATCAACAGAATGAACGAAGCATTGTGGAATGACTTTGTTACAGACTTTACATTCAAGTTCACTAACACTGTGGAGAAAGAGGATGCCCAAGCGGCTCTCGCCAAGCATACAATGAAGGAATCCCTCGACGATTACATTTCCACCTTCGAACAACTACTGAATAAAACAGGGTGGCCAGAAACGGACGTGATCGCTATCGAAAGTTTCAAAAATGGCCTGAAAGTCGGACTCTACCGCGCAATCCTAAACAGGGATGTCTGGCCTACCACCCTTCAAGAATGGAAGGAGGAAGCCAGGAGACAACATTGCCGTTTCATCACCATCAGAGAGAAACTTAAAGGAAAAACCACACACCCCCCTTCGGAACACAGGTCCCATCACCCTGATCGGATGCAAGTGGACGCTGCCAAGTCCAACTTCAAAAAACTCACTGAAGAAGAAAGAAACAATTGGCAAAAGAAGGACGTTGCTTCCGTTGTCGAGAGAAAGGCCATCTTAGTCGGGAGTGCCCCCAAGAATACTACCCCCACCACTTCCAAGG
>JAGFNK010000801.1:0-21461 GCA_025769875.1 Russula earlei | reverse complement strand
CGCAGTTGGGACGGTACGTTGTTGGATCCCTGAGGGACCCAGATGGGCGATAGTGGTAATGGTCGGGAGTGGGAGTGCGGCAATGTCCGCAATGTGAGAATGTCTGGGACCATGGCTTTGATCGGCTTTCTCCTTGCCTTTCCCTTTTCCTTTGCCGCTGCGCTTACCACACTGGCGCTTGTCCTTATCTTCATCACGCTTGGGCTTCTTGCCCTGCTGCTGATTGGAGAAGGAGGGGTCACCGTGCTTGCGCTTGACAGCTGAAAGCTTCTGCGCGCTGTGCTTTTTGTTTGTTCCACAATTCATCTCAGTTTGATATTGAGAGACAATAGTCTCTTGCATGTCGTTCAGAGCAAGATCAGTTAGATCGTAGTTCTGAGTGATGATGTGGACAAGCATTTCCCATTTTGGGGGAATGGCTGCAAGCATGATGAGCGCCTGTAAGGCATCAGGAATGACAAGGGAGGATGCGGTGAGACGCTGGAAAGCAGCATGTATCCGATCAATTTGTGGGCCAGGATGCTGGCTCGGGTTAATGCGGATGGAAATGGCTTCTTTGAAGTCCTTATAGATGCTAGTGGTAGTCGCTGTGCCATAGAGGGTATCTAGGCGATTCCAAATAGTTTCAGCGTTATCCAAAGACGTAAGATCTTGTTGGATCGCGATGCTAGATCTAAGGACCATATGACCAACTGCCATATCATTCCCTTTGTGCCATTCTTTCAGGGCTGCCTGAGCAACAGCCTGGGCAGCAATCTCTTCAGCAAGAGGCGCTGGAGGAAGTCCAGGGATGGTAGGCAGTTCAAAAGTGCCATTGCAATAACCCCACAGTCCAATGGACATGAGGTAGGCTTTCATAGCCTTTGACCAAATACCATAGTTCGTGCCATCAAGGATGGGGACAACAGGGGCAGAGGGTTGAGACGACGACATTGTAGCTGTTAGAAGGGCTTAGAGGTCGTCAGTAAGAGTATTTGTATTAAAACAAGCCAACATAGTCTCCCCATAGGGTAGACTAGCTCGTCGCAGCATGCAGGCTTCAGGGATGCTTTGCCATCATTGCAGCCGATGAAGGCACATGGCTTGCAGGGCCCATAACCTGTTGTGCAGCATAGAGCGCAGCTAACAGGCCAAGCAACCCACCTTAGAGGTTGTGCTAATGCTCAAGTGATATTGGGGTGTAGAGCAATATGTATACTCGTCTACATGTATGGTATTTATACCTTTATGACCAAGGGCTGTTCCTAAGTCCAAAAGAGGTGACTACAGGTGTCCACTATATCGCGCATTAAGTGATGTGTGATGTGGAAATGTTCTAGATGCAGCATAAGGCTGCATCTTGTGATAGATAGTGTAGTATGTGTAACCCTATTGCCATAAGTGCATATACTAAAGTTCTGTCTAACACGTAACATCTATGAGCGGATCTTGAACCTTGTATGAAGGTCTTCGCCTTCTTTGATCCGTTCGGGTTCTGGTTCAACACTTGCTCCCCTCTGTTCTCTCTGTCTGTACCCGCCCTTGGATCAAGCCCACTGAACTCCACATGCCCTGACCTGGTGTGCTATAATGTTGAACCAGAACCCGAACAGATCAAAGAAGGTGAAGACCTTCATACAAGGTTCAAGATCTGCTTAGAGATGTTACGTGTTAGACAGAACTTTAGCATATGCGCTTATGGCAATAGGGTTATGCATACTACGCTATCTATCACAAGATGCAGCCTTATGCTGTGTCTAGAACATTTCCACATCACACATCACTGTGTGCGCAATATAGTGGACACCTGTAGTCACCTCTTTTGGACTTAGGAACAGCCCTGGGTCATAGAGGTATAAATACCATACATGTAGATGAGTATACATATCACTCTACACCCCAATATCACTTGAGCATTAGCACAACCTCTAAGGTGGGTTGCTTGGCCTGTTAGCTGTGCTCTATGCTGTGCAACATATAATGCTTCCCTTGTTCCACAGGTACTCTTCTACAACCACCTTGTTTAAAGCCTGCTTGCTGCACTGGCCTCCAATCTTCACCTCTGCCTCTTGCAACATGTACCAGTCCCCATCTGGTACCTCCTCATCATTTGGCTTGTCCTCCTGTTCAATGCATTATGTGCTGCCTTTTGTCTGTTCCGACCCTTGCCCACCTGCTCCTGAGTCCTAAGTGATCAGCAGTACATGTCTTGACATCTGGACAGTCTCTCATTATCCCTGTATTGACCAGCCAATGCTCAAGTGTCTACTCCCAACTCCCCCACTCTTGTCAATACTTCCCTGCATCTTCCTTCTCCTCTTCAACCAACTCCATGCACTGCCCTTTGACTTCTCACAGAGAACTTTGAACCAGTCAACATATCCTTGCCTCTCAGTGACATTTATTCCCCAGAAGCTCCACCACCACCTCCATCCACTGCCCAGCCTATCCCAGGTGACTTTGTCCCTACCACAATGCCCCCACCACAGCAGAATGACCAACAGCAAGAGGATTGCCCTCCCTTGCCTGAAGGCTTCCTTGATTGCCCCCTCTGCACAGCATTCCAGTTTCACCCCAATCAGTACTTTGTCCTTCCAACCACCAATCATTCATGCAAGCAGTGGCAACCCCTCCATGATTTAAACCATCAAGACTACCTGTCACTCATCCCTACTACAGACCAGTTACTTCATTGCACCTTCACCAACACATACACCACAGCATTCCGCTCATGCATTGCCCACATTTTTGCTGTGGAACCTTCCAACTCTGCCCTCACACATGAATTCAACTTAGGACCCTTTGGCATCTGCTCCTCTGTTGGAGTACACACCCCAGACACTGACTTCCTCTTGGGCTGCATCACTTATGTCTTTAACACCTTGCTTTTTAGAAAGCTACTTACTTTACCTGCTATTTACCATCAAGCTTACAAAGGGTCCTTTACCTTATCCTTGGTACACAACTTTCTGGATGGATGCCTAGCCTTCTCATATGGTTACTTACATTGTGAAGAAGGAAACCATATATCCCTACACCATTACTTGACTTGTCTTGTGGACACTATACACTTCCACCCTATGCTACTTTGTTTCTGTCTTACGCCTCATGTTCCTGCTAGCCCTCTCGAAATACTTGAGAGTTATTGCCTCCAGACCATTGATCTTGTGCATGGTTCTTAAAAAATAAGAACCAACCTTGTAACACCTGAATAAAGATCAAATAAAGTTTTTGTCTTTGTCTTAAACTAAAAGTGCCTTGAGAATACACCTTAGAAGAAGACAAAGAAGAAGATGCTATCACCAGACACATCTTGAATATAAACCCCTATTGAACCTGGACCTCCACTATATTTCCTGTCAACAATCTAACCAATCTACACAACATACCAGGAATTGAACCCCCTCATAAAGATTTTCCTCACCTTGCTGTCAAAGAATTCCTTGAAGTCCTACCATTTGGACAACTCCTAAGTCACAATGAACATGCATTATACCTTGAAACCCTTAGTCAACTTCTACCACCAGCATGACAACAATCATTGTATTGGCACCTTGCTCAAGTGAAAAACATCCAAGGAAACCCAGTAGAATATCAATCCTTGCATTCTAGTGAATTGAATTTCTGGACTAGAATCATCCAACTGCATCATCATTTCATTGTTCATTCCCTAAGAACAGGATATCGCCTATTCTACCTAGCTTGGACATATATCAGTTACTATTGTCTCACCATCCAATTCTACCACCTATGTCTCAACAGGATACAAAGAGAAAACCAGTCCTACCTTCAACTTGCTGTTGTACCAGGAATATACAATACCTTTGATTGGGAAACTAATGCTTGGCTATATGACCCAAAATACAACCAACCTTGGACAATTACCAGCCCAGACACCTCATATACTGGTCCCCCTGGATGTCCAGACTCACTGTTGAACAATCCAGTTCAAGAGTGAGGTAAAAGCTTGGAGATGAGTTGACTGAGTTTGAGAACAAAGTTGGCAAAGAGTACAGTCCAAATGAGTAGCAAGTACTAGAGGGGGACTGGTACCAGCTGTGAGAGGTGGTCATGGAAGGAGAGGGCCAGGGTGTACTAGATAGGGTGGTCACAAAGAAGTATCCTTGGTAACAGAGTGCCACAAATCAAATGGACAGTCTGAAGACTGTCAGCTACTTTATTGAGCACTTATATACTACAAGGGGATGTTAAGGCTCTAAAGGGCCCTAAATAAGATCAATGGTTGTGTCTATAAATGCATCCTACCAATGCAGATATGCTTGAGTAAAGCAATACTTGTGGAAGGGAAGGAGTGTTAGATCCTTCCAGAGTATGGCAACAAGATAAGAGGGGCTCTGCAGACAGGGTAGGAGTCAACTGTTTGGGATTGGCAAACTAAGTTGAGCTTAAGGCTCAACTACTACTAGCTGGGGGCTTTATATAGCCCTCAGGGATAAGGTTCATGCTACTGTAGTACTGGTTGGTGCTATAGAAGCAAAAGGTGACTCATAGAAGCAATATTGCTTCTGTGTAAACGATCTTGTTACTGGAAGCATTAAGTGCTTCCCTAGTAGCAATCTCAGTGTCATAAGTACTTTCCCAGTCAGGGAAACAATGTATGTGGTGGTACAGGAACATCTGGGACAGAAGCAATGCTACTCATTGCTTCTTCAATACATCTTCAGAAAGATACAATCAACATGTTCTGAACACAATATCAATGGACATAAATGGTCAAGATCTGACACACATACGATGCAAATGATGCAGTCCATAGTTTGGGCATTATGGCATCTTCCAGACCCCAAACCACTCAGTAACATCACCCCTCCTTCAGATTGGTGGTCCCATGCACCAACAATTCTAAAATCAAGTGGTGGGGTCAACACCATCATCATCAAGGGGAGGAGGTGACATGGTGAAGGTGTATCATCCTTCTTCTGCTGCCTCATAGGCAGCCAATGCTGAGGCTACTATTGCCTCTGACTCCTCAACAATGGCTGAAGAAGACATGATCTGTGGGAGTCTATCAGAGTCCCTGGGAAACCTCCTGACTGGAGGTGTGTTGGAGCAGAGAGGGGAGGTCATGAAAAGCTCTTGAAGGGTTGTGGACCCTTCCCCTCTTGCTACCTGCAGGAGGCATGGGTTAGCAGTGTCCTCCCTGTCTTGGTCCAACTTCCTCTTCTTGCTTGGGTGTGCCAGTTCCCATCCTCGGTGGAAAGGACACGATCTAATGGGTGTATAGGAGCAATGATAGGGAGGCACCAGGCAATGTGAGGCAGTGTCTGCTGCCAGCTGGTTATGACAGTACTGGTTGGGCAGTGGACAGTACTTGTTAAAGTGTCCTACCTTGCCACAATACTTGCATTGGTTCCTCTTCCTCCTCCCTTCTATCATGTTCAGTTGCTGAGGTTCAGGAATGAACTCAGCTGTTGTAGTGGACGCCTCTCCACTGCTGCTATAGGAGTGGTAGTAGATGGAGCTCTGGGGGGAAGGATTTGGCAATGCCTCTGATCCTGCCCCTCCACAAAGGTGCATGCCTGACATGGTCTGGAGGATGTCAATCTCCTCCTCTGAATACCCTTGCACAGTTGTAGGTGCAGGGCTAGCTGGTACTGGTTCTGGGGTAGGGGTGTTATACCCCTGGGCAATGTCTGCCAAAGGCAGCTGATGTCAAGACTCACTGTTGAACTATCCAGTTCAAGAGCGAGGGGTAAGCTTGAAGACGAGTTGATAGACATCCAAGGTGGCGTGGGCAAGAAGTAGAGTCCACAGCAGTAACAAATACCAGAGAGGGATAGTTACTGGAAGAGTCGAGCAGGTACGCAGGGAAGAGGCCAGAATGGTCATGAGGGGACGGTCCTTAAAGGAGTATCCCAGGGATAGAGAGTGCCGTAAACAAATGGACAGTCTGAGGACTGTCCGCTACTTTATTGAGCGCTTATATACTACAAGAGAACTGCTAAGTAGGGAACAAGTCATAACCTTGTTATCAAGCACAATAGAGTGATGAGTAAGAAGTTGGAGTGCACTTACTGAGCATGCTCAGTCATGCTCAGTAAGCTGCTGAGTAAGAAGGCTTCTCTTTATGAGTAAGAGCTTTAATTGTCCATGTGTTCACTGCTTTAGCGCATGTGCAAGCACCTGATTCATTTTCTGTTAGTTAGTTTAGGGCCAGTCATTTGAGGACTTGTAGTTTGGTTAGGGAATAGTGTTATCTTATAAGGCCCTTATATAGTTCTATTAGGGTCCTTAGAGTCGACCCTAATATTTCTATTAAGGTCCTTAGTATTGCCTTATAGTTTGTTCTATAGTTATTAGAGTTGGTCTAATAACGCGTTGTAGGGTCTTTGATACTAGGTTAGTGCCTATTGTAGAGCACCTAGAGTCGTCCTAAAGGGTCCCTAGGAAGGCCCTAATACTGTCCTTTATTGCTAGAAGGGTTGCCATTAAGTGGGGCTTGCTGTATGTTGATTGTGCTGAGAATCACTCGTGCGACAATGCGTGCACAATATTGTGGACACCTCTACTCACTCCTTTTGCTTGTGTGAACAGGGTGACACCATAGAGGCTGGGTTTCCTCTCATAAGGAAGGGTCCTTCAAGGGCCCTCTCCAGAGAATGGTTCATGACAGCTGAGGGATGAAGATGGGAAGAGGGGGGATAGGCTGTCCAGCCTGGTAATTGGTGAGGAGTTCTTCGGCCCATATGCCTGCAGGGGTTTCTCCCTGGCTACAGCCTGCTTTGATGAACTCCCAGCAATGGGATTGTACTTTGGCTGCTGCCATCCTCTCCTTGGCTTCAGCCCTGCCTCTCTCTACTCCTTGCTTCTTGGCCAGGTATTTACCTAGCTTGTAGTGCAGTTGTTTCTCCTCTTCTTCGAGCACCTTATAGTTAGCTTCCAACATTTCTTGTTGGGTGTAGAGGTGGTCTAGGCGGTAGAGCTCTGCCTGCAGCCCATAGTCACCCAGCAGGTAGAGGGTCTGTCTCCAGCACCTTTTGAACTGCTTCTCAGTGTTGAAGCAGTCTAGATTGTGTTCCTCTTGGCCATAGTTATAGAGGTTGTAGCAAGGGGTGGCCTGGAGGATCTTGCCATAGTCTCCATGGCCTTCTCCATTCTTTCCCCTCATCCTTGGCTCTCCCAAGGTGATGTCATAGGCCACATACCTGGCCAGTTTGTTTCCCCAAGTCACACCATCAGGGATGTTGATCCCTGTGTGGTGTCTGTCAGCATCCCATCATACCCAAGGCTCTCCAGGGTGGGCAACCTGGTCAAGAGTGCTGGTAGGGGATGTCACATCCCAGTCCCCAGGCTGAGCATCGACTTGGTCAGCAGGGGGTCCAAATTTGAGGGGACACATGTCCGCTTCTCCTTCCCCAGTGCCATGTTCATCCATTCCTTGAAAGAAGGTGATGAGGGAAGCATCAGGAGTAATAATTTTGAGTGGCCCCTCTGTTCCAGAGAGGTCAGATTGGGGGACAATTTCAATAGTAGGAGTTTGAGACATATGTGAGCGATGATATGGGGGTGAGGAAACAGAGGGCATCGTTTGCTGGACCTTTATAACCCATATGGCAGCAGGGTTCTTTTTGTGGTATTCCTCTATTAGTCTAGATTCTTTGATGTTCTCTACTGGTTCCCAAGAGTTATGGGCTTCAGAGTATCCTTCCCACCAGACTTGATACTCCAGTTGTTTCCTCCTTCCAGTTTGTCTTGAACCTAAAATTGTTGCTACTTCATATTCTTCTTCTCCCTCCACCAATTCTGCTTCTGGATTAGTGTAATTGGCCCCATGCTCCTTGGTTTCCTTGTAAGGGGTCAATAAGGATGCATGAAATGCATTATGGATCCTCCAGCGGCTAGGGAGATCCAATCTGTACATCACAGGGCTGATCACCTCTGTGATTTCAAAAGGCCCATAACATTTTGGGCATAGTTTCACTGTAGGATGTGTTGTTTTTAGGTTGGTGCTGTTGAGCCATACCCTTTCTCCTTTCTGATAAGGTTGGAAACTACTTCTTTGCTTCCACATTAGGGAAGCAATCTTCATTGCTTCTTGTGCCTGTGATCTCACTTCCTGGATTCGGACTTTCCAATTGCCTATTCTTGGCATCTTGCTTCCCCAATCTGGCTATTGTGCTCTGGGCATAAAACCCATCCATAAGAAGAAAGGGGACTGCTTTGTTGTCTCTGAAATGTTAGAATTCATCGTGTATTGCACCAGAGGCAGCCAGTCCACCCAGTTGACTTGTTGGTGGTTGCAAAAGATCCTGAGTGACATTTCCATTGTCTGATTTGTCCTTTCTGATTGTCTATCTGTCTGGGGATGGTAGGCGGTGCTGATATTCTGTTTGATATGCAGCTGGTTGCAAGTTCCCTAATAAACTTGGAACTTATTAGTTTGTCATGATTGGATATGATCTTGCTTGGTACTCCCACAAAGGGGAATATTCTGTCCTTGTAGAGCTGTGTTAGCTCTTCTGTGTCCATTTCTTTCTTGCAAGGAAGCAAGATGACACCTTTAATACAATTGTGGTTGGTGACAGTCAATATACTGTCATATCCTTTTGACTTCAGCAATTTGACCACAAACTCCATGCTGACAGTCAAGAAGGGAGTAGCCCCTTCTTCAGGTGGTATGGGTAGGGCTGCCGACCGTACCCGTACACATACGGTTTACGGCTACCGTAATACGGTATCCTGTACCGTACTGTACGGGTAGTGGAAGTGTACCCTGACGGTACGGTTGCCGGTATGGTAAGTTACCCGTACCGTACCGTATAAGGGATGCCATCAAGCCGTATATACGGGCCGTATATTAGTTGTACTCAGTTGCAAGACAAACCCCGTCTTGGAGTCCTCCCCTTAAAACCAGGCACCACGATGCTCCTCACCGCTCGCCGCTCCCTCTTCCCTATATCACATCTCCGCACCCACACCCCATAAACCATCGACATATCTTCCAGACCATCCTCCAAGTTCCTCGTCTGCGCCTCGGTCGGTCATGTCGCCAACTACGCATACGAGCTGCTCACAACTGTTGGCTAGGTCTTCAACCCAATCCAGTCGGTTGCGCCACTCTAGCGACAACGAGGAGCCGTGAGAGATTTCAAGGCCGCAGTAAGCACGCACACGCTGCTTTGAGTCGTCATGCGCATGTGCCGTGGCTCATCTGCCGTGCATCGTTTGTGTTCTCCAGTTCAAGAAGAGCGTCAGCTCGTATTACGAGCCATCCGTCGTAGCAATTTCCTGATCGCCCGGCCCGAGTATATTCTCTGTGATGACGTGGGCATAGTAGGCATCTTTAAGTACGTCGATTACCAAAAGATGGCTGGAAGTCATGTCGGATTGTGCCGTATATGCTGTATCAGCTAACATGCCTGCACCATTTCGCAACACAGCCCGAACACATCGTTGCATTCCTTGCCAAAAATACAGACGGAATTCTCAAGGACAAGGTTCACAATCTCCAGAATAAGCTGGTAGAGCTCCGTTCGTCACTCTATCTCTGCAGTCCACGTGTGTACTCTCTGCGTCCTGGCTTCGTGTTCTGCTCCACCCAGTTTACGACGACCTCCGGTGACGTACATCATGCTCAAATATACGTACCGCAGCCCAGATGGCCCTCATAATAATGTCTGCGATCCCAACACGGGCAAGGCTCACGAACTGTATGCGCGCAGCGTGTAGCAGACGCATCCCCTCGCAACATGCTCCAGACGCTGGCCTTGTCTTTGACACTCTACACAAGCGTGAAATGGTTGAGCCACTTTTCATTCTGGCACCTTCCACCATTTATTGACTTCTGTGGTTCCAGTTCGTCAGTCACCCAGCTAGATTGTTCAGCATGACGTTTTTGTTTGCGGCGCTTGTCATCCATAGTAAGTTATCCTTACGTTTTGACGCACGCTGTTCTGATCTACTTTTTCGGAAAGCGTTCTCCGCACGTCTCATGCAGACATGAACATCAACGAGACGTCCTCGTATGTCGACCTCGCACCACTGTATGGCAACAACAAAGAGACCCTCGACAATGTTGGAGTTGCAGCCACAGCGCGACGACAACACCAGCTCGGAAGTCCCAGCTCCAGGTTCACACATATGCACGTTTCGATAACGTGGTTTTCCTTTCATGCCACTCTACCTTTGTCTTATTCAAGTATATAATGTACTATACCATCTTTCTCGCACCTCAGTCTTGATTCATACAGACTGAGGTCAGTTACACTTTCTATCTAGCTATATCCAGTACTAACACTAGTCCTAGCGCGATCTTATCGCTACAGACAAGATTCGCGTGCGTGATGGCCGAGGGCTCCTCTTTCCTGACACATTCACCGAAGATCCTCTTCTCCTGTTTCCACCCGCTGTCTGAGGATTGTTCATGCTCTTCAACCGCAACTATACCGTACGTCCTTGACCTTTCAACACCATTTCCGATCGTCATGTAGTACATTACAAACAAACTTAACGAGCTGCCGCCTTGACCAATCCCGATGATATCCCTTTGGAGGATCCTCACCGTGTAAAGATGCTCGCCGATCAGAACGAGAGGACTTTCCAGACTGCGCGGCTCATCAACTGCTCTTGGTTCGGAATTGCGATCTTTTCCGATTAACTTAGCCGCATTCTCGGCCTCATTCTCCGAGGTAACAACTAGACCTGGAATCCCTTTGGTGTCCGTGATTCCTTCTGCCATTCCATCCCAATATGACTGTAGCAAGCCAAGACGGCGGGCGCTGAGTTCGTGCAACAGGTCAGGTGGAAACGGAACAAAGAGATCGAGCGAGAAGCCTGAAACTTGAAGTGCTCGGGATCACACCGATTTCGTGGGGGATATGTAGATTGTAGTTTTATTCTTTCGAGTCTGAGGACAACTAGTTTACATACATGTGAGCACGCGACAAGGACTACAGAGTAGCACTAATCAGGTGAGAATCATAGGTGTATGGCATCGTGATGAAGCGAAAGTGTACCAAGGTGACGAAGCCTACTATCCTAATGAAAGGCTAATGGCCACGACGTCACAAACGTATCATACTGAGGATAGGCAGAAATCTAGAACAAGAGATCGGAACAAAGGCGCAGGCAGTCCGAGCAAGGGCGGGTAAGAATCTTGCCCATTTGGCTTCCTGAACAAGGGTGAAGGATGTGGGCAGAATTAGAGAAAGATTCAAGGATGGACATACGACCAGACGGCGTCCACCTCTTGATCAATTGTGATCACAATGTCCCAGACGAGAAAAGCGAGAGCGGCGACTGCAAGATGGCGATGGTCAGCAGGATGATGCTTTGGGAGTCTGATGACCTGACCCGAGCTCAGGTCGACACTGTAAGAACCCTGGTATGGAAAATCATCATGAGACATGGGTGGGAGGGGAAGAAAAAGGAGGGTGTGGATGAAGGAAAAGAGCCATGTAAAAGGGAGGGACGAAAGAAAAGGATTTGTAGAGAGTTGGACTCGGATATCATTGTCATTCATTGAGTTTAATCAAAGTTTTCTTGACCGTAATAACCCGTAATGCCGTATTACGGCCGTCTTCTACCCCGTACCGTACCGTATAGGCTGCTGAAGTGGAAGCAGACGGTACGGGTAACGGTACGGATAGTAGCCGTATACATACCGTATCGAGTATGGCCGTTGCCGTATACGGTACGGTTGGCAGCCCTAGGTATGGGATACAGGGGAGGTCAACTTGGATGAGTGTTTGACTTGTTACTTTGGAAAACTGCACATCCTTCCACATATTTATTGACAAAGCACCTCATGGTGGGCCACCAATAGTATCGCATCATTCCCAGTAACGTCTTAGCTTTCCCTGGATGCCCTGCTGTGGGACTGTCATGATACTGTTTGAGTAATGCTGTGTGGGTCCCTTCATTGCCTGTAACCACCAAGGCTTCATTCTTCCACCATAAGCTATGTTGCTTCTCCAGTCAGTGTCTCTTACCCAATTGAGTAACTTTAGTTGGTGTCTTTCTTCCCCTTGTTGGTTCTTTATCCATTCTTCTAATGCAGTAGTATGCATTACTTGAATAAACAGGTGGTCAGGTAATGCGACCACTTCTTCTTTATCCCCTTGTCCATCATCAAGGTCAGGTCTCCTAGACAGGGCATCTGCTTTATTCCTTGCCCCTGCCTGGTGTTTCAGCTCCAAGTCGAAGTCAGCCAAGAAGGTAATGTATCTTGCCACTCAACCATTTATATGCTGAGGGTGTCAGTAATGCAACAGGTTTGCATAGTCCGTATAGACCACCACATTGTGCTTTGCTCCCATGAGCAGGTGCCTCCAATGCTTTAAGGCTTGCACCATGGCTAAGAACTCTTTGTCCCATATGTTGTAGTTCTTTTCTGCTTGTTTCAAGGCTGCATAGAAGCATTGTATTGGCCTTCTCTTTCCTTGTTCATCCTTCTGGAATAGCACTGCTCCAATAGCATAGTTGGATGCATCTACTTCCAGTTCAAAGGGTTGCTCTTCATCAGGATGGAGCAGGATGGGGTTGGAAGATACTATCTGGATAAGTCGTTCCAGAGCATCTTTGCATCCTTGAGTCCATTCAAATGGTACTCCTTTCTTTGTCAAGGCAATAATGGGTTGAGCAATCTGGCTGAACCCTCGGATGAAGGCCCTATTGTAGCTGAGGACCCCCATGACTTTGCACACTTCATGCACATCCTTGATTTCCCTAGGCCAGTCCATGATTCCTCAGACCTTGGAGGCCTCAATCTTCATCTTCCCTTTGTCTATGTCCCAACCCAGCATGGTTAGTTTTTGCACCATGAACTGGCATTTCTTGGGTTTCAGGAAGTATGACTTCTTCTGCATCAGCATGAGTAGTTCACTGATACATTGCTCGTGGATCTCTAGCTGTTCTGGACTGTCCCCCATGGTGATTCCAAAGTCATCCAGACAGTTGACAGTGTACTCTGCCCATTGGTCTAGCCAGTCACTGAAGTCTCTTCTCATCAGCCTAGTAAAGAAGGCTGGCATGTTCTTGAGCCCAAAGTACATGACATTGGGCAGGTATGTTCCATATGGCATCTTGAAGGCTGCTTTCCAGTGATCTCCTTCTGCCAGTCATATGTTATTGTATCCCAATTGTATATCAAACTTGGAGAACAACTTCTTCCCTTGAAGTCTTTCCACCTCTTGTTCCAGATGTGGTAAAGGTTCATTGTCTCATCTGGTCCACTGATTTTGTCACCGACTGGGGGCAGTGTCACTGACAAATCAGTTCACGTGCGAGACGAGCACAGTGAGTCAAGCGAGACACTAAGTCTTCACGGATTTTGGGGATCTCGGAGATGATATTGCCAAGGCAAATATGTTCCACGGAGAGGAGAAGTCATGAATAAGTCTTCGCGTTATGAAGACTTATGAGTAGAAGGAGTTTCAGACGATTTACTTGATGTCTTGCAAGCCTACAAGTGCTGAAGTTCAAAATCCAGTGATATTTCACAGGAGAACAAGCTTGAGGCTTGTTCTCGTCAGATGGCAATCTTATATACATACAGGATACTATATCAAATAGTATTTGTGAGGTAACAATGAGGCGATCATACTAGAACATGCAAGAAACGTCTGGTACATGCAAGGCTTTTAACTGAGTCATGAAACATGTGAGAAACTTGAGACATGTCCGGGTAAGGCTTATCCAGTTGCCGGTCCGGTCCGATGTACCGGTTCTTGTGACATTACCCCCTTGTTAAGGTCTAACCTGTGTAGGGGTGAACGTTGGAAACACAGCAATGAATATGATAGTGAAGTTGATCTTGGGGGACTCAATATATATATTTTGTGCGGTTTTCATCGTTGGTGTGGGGTCCTACAAAGATCAGCCTTGTGTCCATAGCAATTACAGAGGACGCAGGTGGTGATTTTGGGACAGTCAACAGTGTCATGTCCGCCATCGAGACACCAGGAGCATCTGTTAGAGATGTGAGGGGAAAATTGATACCATGGGTCCATAATTGCTTCTTTAGTGTCTTTATGCTCCTGTTCAGTCAACTGTGGCATGGATTGAAAAAGGATTCTAGGCTTGAGCCGGGCATTAGCATTGGCCCTTGCCAATTTGACTTCACTGTCTTGGATCTCCCATAACATGTTGTGGTAATGTCCTCTGGCTGTGATGAGTTGATTAGCCATTTGTTGTGCCTTCTTGATAGCAAATTGATAACAAAGGACTTCGGCTTCAAGAGACAAGTCTTCCTTGAAGGTGAGAGCTTTGTTTACAGCTTTAGTGTGCTTAAGTCCTTCTCGAAACAGGAAGGCGTCCTTTGTTGTGAGGAGGGGATGAGGATAAGGATTGGCACAAGCTTGGACTGAGATTTGATGAGTGGGACATCCAGGACCATATGTTGCGATGACTGATGGGAACCCATTAGTTAGGTCAGGCAGGACGAATCATGGGGGGATGGTATCATCTTCGTTCCCTGGGTCAGGAATTAAGATGTTGAGTCCTAGGTTTCCCTCCATCCAGCCATCCCCTAGTTCTCGTAGTTCAGCCATAGTATCTGTCCCAGGAGCTATGGGTGTTACATAGGCAGGGGGAGGAGTGTCATTGTCAAGTGGTGTTGGGACGAAGTTCTCATTGAGAAGGATTAGGTTTATTGGTTGTTGAGGGATAGGTGTGTTGAGTTGAGGGGGAATAGGAATGGGAATGGGGGAGGGAGAACAAATGTGGTAGGATGGACTGCGAGCCACTGGAGAGTTAGTTCCTCTGGTAGGAGAGTGGTTGCTGAAAGCTTGTAGTATGGTGGGTAAGGTCTCTTCATGCCAGAGTTCTTGGGCTTGTGCTATCATAGCTGCGTGTCATGTGGCACGTCGCACTAAGAGTCGGGCATTGATAGTCGTGGCCGTGGATGGTGATGGTTTTCTAGAGATTGGTAGGGGAATAAGGGTTGGAGTGTATGGGGGAGTGGGGATGAGGGTGGTAGAGGAGGTAGCAGGTGAGTCAGTGTTGGAGGACATGTTGGAACGTTTGGAGAGAAGGGAGGAGTGGTCGGGAATGTTGGTCAGGAATGGCGGTCCTTTTATACGTTAGGTTGTCCAGCCATAGCAGGGTAGAATTCTTTTAGGAGTTCTGGGGTGTTGAGGTTGTGATGGTTGACCCATGAGTCATCTGATGTCGGGTAACCTTTCCAGTGTACGAGGTATTGAAGTTTACGTGTTCGTCCAAACCTTCTAGCATCTAGAATGGCTTCAATTTCATATTCCTCTTCATTATTGATGATCAGAGGAGGCTGTGTGAATGGTGTGCCGTATTCCTCCATTTCTATATAGGGTAGGAGTAGGTTGACATGGAAAACATCATGTATCTTAATGGATGGTGGGAGTTGGAGTTGGTAAGCGACTTTAGAAATTTTCTTAATGATGGGGAAGGGTCCATAACATTTTGGTGTTAGTTTGCGGTTTCCTCGTGTTTTGAGGTTCTTGCTTTCTAGCCATACAAGGGTTCCTTCTTTCATTTCTGGGACGTTAGGTTTTAGGGGTTGTTGTTTTCATTCTAAAAGTTGTTGTGTGTTGTGTCTAGATTGTTCTAGTTCTTTGAGGCGATTGGTGGAGGCAGGAACATTGTTGTCTTCTAGGTTTATGTTGATTTGGGGTTTGAATCCCATGAGGAGTTTGTGTGGTGATCGTCGTGACACCTCGTGTTTCCATGAATTGTGTGCGTATTCTGCAATGGGGAGTATTTTTGCCCAGGAGTGTGGATGGGTAGCGGTCCAGGGTCTTAGGTATTGTTCTAGCCAAGCGTTCATTCTTTCGGTCTGTCCGTCAGTTTGGGGGTGGAATGCGGTTGACATGTTTTGTTTGATGCCTAGACTTTTGCATAGGGCTTTAGAGAAGTTTGATGTGAATTGGGGGTCTCTGTCAGATATGATTCTTTTTGGAACGCTGAACCAGGGTACAAGGTGTTTCAGATACTCGTGTGCAACACCTGTTCTGTCAATCATTTTGTTGCATGGAATGAATTTAGTTGCTTTGGAACATCCTTGATCGACGATGGTGAGGATGCTGTCAAATCCTTCTGATTTTGGTAGGTCAGTGATAAGGTCCCTCGATATGTATTGGAATGGGCCTTGTTCAATGTGTGTGTCAAGTGGGAAGGTTGTGGCCTTTTTTCTTGGTAAATTAGTTTTAGATTCTTGGCATTTGGTGCAACCTTTTATGTATTGTTCTACGAACTGTCGTAATCTGGGTCCTTCATAATGTTGTTTGACTAAGTCCCATGTATTGGCTATTCCAGGATGTCCTGCAGGTGGGGTGTCATGGAATTGTTGTAAGATTTCTTGTTGTTTGTCCAGCTTGTCAGGTAGGTAAATTTTCCATGTATAATTTTCAGGTGGGAGGAGGGTAGTTTTTTGTTCTTCTACCCCCTTGTTAAGGTCTTTGCGACAAGAAAGAGTGTCAGCAATGGTATGGGTGTGTCCAGGGACGTGTTCCATGGTTATATTGAAGTCTTGCATATATTGCATCCACCTTGCTTGTTGTCCGGTTAGTTTCTGTGGTTCTTTGAAGTATGTAAGATTCTTGTGGTCTGTTCTTATCCAAATAGGTTTTTCTGCACCTAGGAAGAATGGTCGGCCACTTTTAAGACCAAATATGATGGCAGCTAATTCTTTGTCATGTGCATCATAGTTTCTTTCTGCATCTAGCAATGTTCTTGAATAGAATGCTATAGGATGGAGTTCATCTTCATGTTCTTGGGAAATGACTGCTCCTATGGCGAATCCTGATGCATCGGTGTCGAGAATAAATTGTTTAGTCCAATCTGGAGTTCGCAGGACTGGGTAAGATACATATGTATTTTTTAGTGTTTGGAATGCCTGTTCTTCTTTGGGTGTCCATTCCCATTGTCTGTTCTTTTTTGTTAGGTTGTTGAGGGGTCTGGCTTTTATCAAGAAGTTTGGGATGAAATTGCAATAGAAATTGCAGAATCCTAGGAAACTTTGGACTTCTTTTAACATTTTTGGTGTAGGCCAGTCTTTGATTCCATTGACTTTGACTGGGTCCATAGTGATTTTTCCTTCACCAATGATTACTCCTAGGTATTCAACCTTCCTTTTGTGGAATTGACATTTTTCTGGTTTGAGATATAGGTTGTGTTGTTTCAGTTTTGATAGGATGTGCTCGACTTTAGATTTGTGTTCTTCCTCATCGTTCTTTGTGGCGATGATGATATCATCCATATAAATTTTGAGCCATCCTTGGGCAAGTTCTTCTTGAAAGATATCGTCCATCATAGTTTGGAAGGGTTGCTGAGGAATTGGTCAATCCAAAGAACATTACTGTTGGTTCGAACAAGCCGTCACTGGTTTTGAAAGCGGCTTTCCATTCGTCTCCTTCCTTGATCCTAATGTTGTTGTAGCCCCATCTAATATTGAATTTAGTAAAAAGTTCTTTGCCTGCTAGGGCATGTATTAACTCTGGGATTAGGGGGAGTGGATAGACGTTAGGTATAGTCCATTTGTTCAAATTTCTGTAGTCTTGTACTGGTCAGAATTTGCCATCCTTCTTTTTAATGAGAAAGAAGCTGCTTGCATATGGTGAGTTGGACCTTCTGATTTGTTTCAATCGTAGATTTTGTTCAAGGAATTTTCCTTGCTCCTCTTTTTCTTTGGGTGAAAGAGGATATACTCTGCAATTGATTGTTGTGGGGGCATCAGGTTTGAGATCGATGGCATGGTCCCATTTCCTTGGTCCAGGGAATCTTTCTGATTCTTGTTCCATAAAGACTTGGCCATAGACATGATATTGAGGGGGGACTATTTGTTGCTAGGTTAGTTGTTTCAATTCTATTTGGGACTCTGCTAATTGTTGGGCAATCATGGTCTTCTGTAATTGAGTTTGTATCCAGAGTTCGTCGCTCTCTTCCCATTCGGTGATGTTTCTTATCCACTCTGGTATTTCTTCATCTCCAGATAGGACTATCCTTCCCATTAATGTTCCTTTGGTCCAATTGATCTTGGGGTTTGTTGATTCGAGGAAGGGGTATCCCAGGATTAGATCGTCTTGTCTGATGTCTGCTATGAGGAATTGGTGTTTGCTTCTTTGTCCTAATAGTTTTAGTTCTAGGTCTACCGCTTGAGTGATTCTTCCTAGACGGTTGGGAGTATTGTTGATGTTTTTTACTATTCTTGGTGTTGACAGTTTTCGTGTTTTTAGTCAGAGTTCTTTAGTTAATTTTGGGGAGATAAAACATTCGGTTGCCCCACTGTTGATCAACACAACTTTCTTTTTGGCTTTTGAGGTTCCAATGTATATTGTCAAATTGACCTGCATTGACTTTTTTATAGTGTCATATACATTGGTGGTACCTAGGGCCTGAGCGATTGCCGATATGCTCAGGCGTCCAAAAAAATCCTTCTCCTTGTCATTATCAGCTTCTCCAGTCAGCATCTTGATAAATTCTTCCCTTTCTTCTTTAGAGAGGGCTTTGGCAGCCTTCACAACTTTAGCTGTCACGCTCTCTTCGACAATCTCAACAACGGAGGATTCGGATGTGGTGGTGGTCACCTCTGCTGCACGTGCGCGTGTTGTGTTGCATTTTGGTTTTGTGGGGCAGTCTCTGGCGAGGTGTCCTTGTTTTGAACAGTGGAAGCACCTGCCTTCGGTGTGATGTTTTTCTTTTTCAGCTTCGGTGATTGCTTTGCGTGCCGCACCAGCGCTGGTGTCCATCGCGTTTGGGTCGCAAGGTGGGAGGCATGCTTGTGGTGCGGTGGCGTTGTTGGTGGCATTGCTGCATGTTCCTCAGGTGGAGAGACGAGCCCAGGGGCAGTTTGGATTTGCATTGCGATTGTGCATGTTGGCATGATCGGTGAGGACTGCACGTTTGCGCATGCAGATCCGGTGTTGTTTCTGTGCACTGGAGATCCATTCTTGAAAGGTGATGGGGTCTTCCTGACTAATAATAGCTTCAACCAATGGTTTGGGAAGGCCGTACGCGAACAGGCGCATGACCATTGGGTCGTCGGTGTGCAAGGATCTGTGGCATGCAAGTAGTTTGAAATTTGCGATGTATTCATCAAGATCATTTTCTTTCATCTTGAGTTTGCGTAACTGGTCTTGTGTGTGTTCGTGTTTGGCATAGTTGGTAAACGCACGTTTGAATTGTTGTTCCATGACTTGCCAAGCAGTGAGGCCAAAGGGAATTTTGTCCAGGTCAAGCATGACCTTTTCAAGCCATTCGTCCATTGCTTCGACCCATCCATTGACACGAGGCCCTTCCATTAGTGACAGGAAATAGGCACATTTTTTGATGGGATTTTGGGTGATCTTGCTGTCGATGTCACGGTAACTAGCTGTGTCAGTTCACAAGTGTAAAGACGAGTCAATGATAGAGAGGTGTTCAAGAGACGGGCTGGATCCCGTGTATAAAGAGTAAGGATCCCTGCAGCAGTTGAAGTGTTTTATGCTAAACAGGTTATGGCCAATAGACCCTTCCTAGTATGACTCAGTCCGTTGAGAAGCTAGGGTAAGTTTATAATGGGATAGACTAGGGCTGGTTCCACTAGCTATATGCGTTCAAGTCTGTCGGGGACCTTGAACAATGCAGAGAGAGTAGAGGAAGGTAGGTCTTAAAGGAGGAGAGCTCTTCTCAGTGGAGTGAAGAGAGACTCTTAGGAAAGGAAGGGAAAGGTGAAGAGTAGATGGTGGATGGTGTGTTGAGAGTTGATGAAATGGAGAGGTGGATGTGGTTTGAGGATTAGGAGCAAAGTGGGTTGCATGAGAATATGTTTGGACAAGAGTAGGTTGGATTCTACAAGAGACCAAGCTTAGGGCTTTGGTCACAAAGTACTGAGCTTATATATACAGGAGAAGCGCAGCAATAGCTGCGCTTTGACTGTGCTACTAGTATAGTAGGAGTCATAGGAATGAGGCCACGAATGAGTCAGAACCAAGTAACTGTGCTGCACAGTAAGTGCGCAGCATTGCACAGTCAAAACTAAGAAGTGAATGTAAATGGAAAGAGAACCAAACAAAGGGAAAGTAACAGCAATCCAGTGTTACCTGGACGTGTATGGATCACATGATAGCACAGAAGGGATCACAAGACGTAAGAGATCATGAGACCAGTAAGTAAAGGGACGTACAAAAGCAAGCAGTCCATAGCAAAAGGTAGGAAGTAGACGTAAAAGGAAAATGGTGTAACAGTTGAAGTTCATTCTCATGAAGCATTGAAATGTGGTGAGAAACGTGTGGGTGCATGCGCAATCACTGTTGAATGCCTTTGGGGGGACGCCTTCAAGTTTTCCATTGTCTGAGGGGCGTGTGTCACGATCGTGGCAGGCATAGGTATCATAGTCATCGGGGTCTGGGCTGGGGGGCCTTCTTCTGCATCCTCTAAAGCCTTGGAACAAGGAGGGGTGTGGATACACTTGTGCCATTCCAGACGACGTGAGTTGCTAAGGTAATTGTGTGGGTGGTTCTTCTGGTTCGTCAGCCACAATGAAGAGTTGTGTCGTGGTTTTGGGTTCTTGTTCCATGGGTTCGGGAGGCACGGGTCCAGGGCTGGATGCGTATATACACGTTCGGGGTCGAGGGTTTGAGAAGGAAAGCTTGTTCTAATGTCACCGACTGGGGGTGGTGTTGCTGTCAAATCAGTTCATGCACAAGACGAGCGCAGCGAGTTGAGCAAGACACTAAGTCCTTGCGGATTTTGGGGATCTTGGAGACAATATTGCTAAGGCAAATATGTTCCACGGAGAGGAAAAGTCATAAATAAGTCTTCGTGTTATGAAGACTTATGAGTAGAAGGAGTTTCAGACGATTTGCTTGATGTCTTGCAAGCCTACAAGTCCTGAAGTTCAAAATCCAGTGATATTTCACAGGAGAACAAGCTTGAGGCTTGTTCTCATCAGATGGCAATCTTATATACATACAGGATACTATATCAAATAGTATTTGTGAGGTAACAATGAGGCGATCATACTAGAACACGCAAGAAATGTCTGGTACATGTGAGGCTTTTAACTGAGTCATGAAACATGCAAGAAACTTGAGACATGTTGTAGCGCACCAGGTCGGGGCACGCGGAGTCCAGTGGGCTTGATCCAAGGGTGGGTACGGACAGAGAAGAACAGAGGGGAGCAAGCACCTCACACGCGGTTGTTTGGCTTCTTGGCTTTTGCAGGCAGACTGATGTGAGTGGCACAAAAGAGAATCTTGTATTCCTTGAGTCCAAAGAGTAGCTAAGAAGTTTATATATACAGAGAGGCAAGAGGCATGAGACATGATGAAAGGAAGTCTAGACCAAGAGAGATCAAATTATGATGAAAGAAGGAGTGCATAAGGGATAGCTGAAATATGATGCATCGCATGTGCATGGGGGCAAGTACAAGTCATGTGATTCCATACTCAGTGGGATCACATACCTTACAATGTCTGGGTAAGGCTTATCTGGTTGCTGGTCTGGTCTGATGTACTGGTTCTTGTGACAGATTTAGTCATTGGTAGTCTACAATGATTATTCTTTCTCCT
>JAGFNK010000800.1:0-21461 GCA_025769875.1 Russula earlei | reverse complement strand
CATTTCCTTATCAAGCCTTCAAATATGCGCAATCTTCAGGATTTCCACCTTCTTCTCCATGGGTCCGATCCACTTCTGCTGGCCTCTGGGTTCATCAAAATGCACCAATTGTTTAACACCCTACCACTCACACAACTGCACTTTGCAGGATTCGGTTCTGTGGATTGTCTTCCTTCCTCCATCGCCTTATGAAGCGGAGCATGCAGCTCTCACACAATTAATTTACTTGATATTTCATCTGATTATGCCTTCGCTCCAGAATCGTGGAAACCACGATGGGGATTCTCAAGCACTCACCTATTGAGTCCCTGTTCCTTTGCATAGCATCTTTGAAACCCTCCCACTGGACCACTTTACTTGGTGAGCTCAACATGACATCTCTCAAGAAACTTGTTCTCGAAGGGGATATCCCAGGGCCAGTGCTCATTTGTTTTATAACCAAGCACAAGGGCCTTAAGAGCATCCGTATCCAATGCAACGTGCCATTGGACCACATTCGACCTAGCCATCAGCCTTTCCTACCCAATCTCCTGACCCTTTGTGCTCCATTGGGGATTTCTGTGACATTGGAGAGCAACTGGGTAACTTGACAAGCCTTTACAACCTAGAAGTGGAAATGAGCCAATTCCAACTGCATGATCCTACCTTTTTTCGTCTCTTGCAAATCATGAGCCATTTCCAGAACCTCAACCATCTTGGGCTTCGAATTTTGCCGACTTTGCCATCTGCCTCACCGCATACAAACCTGAGCCACTATGATAGTGATGGTTACCCAACTCGTGAGCTAAGACAGATCTGCACTCTGAGTTGGTTCCTGAACCAGGCTTGCTTATCACATAGAGATATGGTATGACCTTACCACATTTTCGTCTTCCATGTCTTACCCATATAACAGGACATCATGTGTGCCTATGTACGATCCTTTCTGATGGTAGAAAGGGTTTATTGGGAAGATGTGGGTGGTAAGTTGGGGACAGATGTCCTTGATGCACTACGTAGGGCAGCAAAGCCCACGCTTCATACTGTCATTACCAAATCACATGGTCTCTCTTAGATGAATGTGTGTGCGCATATGTGATGACGACTTGGCAGGTCGTTCATGTCAATGTCAATACTTTCCTCGGTTTTATTCTGTGTGTGAGAATTTGCATGAAAGCGCATATGTGCATATCTCCGCCATTGGGGAGATTGATCCCCATCAGCCAATTATTGCCAATAAGGCACTTATGGCCCATGGTTCTCCGGGTTTCACTGGCCATGGCCGTGTAGTAGGCAGATACTTAAAGCGAGCAAGCTCGCACACCCTGAACCACCCTGGTTTTGCTTGAGTATGTACATTGAAGTGATCGTTCACATCATACATGTAATTGCTGCCGCACACAACCTGTTTTAAGATTAGAGTTAAGAGAGAATCATTGACTGTGGGACTATGTACTGATTGCAGTACATGATTCTCACCTTTGACAACTTCTTTGTCTCATCTCACAACATGGCCATCATCCATCCCTGCATGCTGCCTCAAACCAAGCAAGGTAGTCTAACTATAACTACTACACCTCTAAAATACGACCTATCAGGAAGTCACACACACACAAGTACACTCAAAAGCTAGCTTCACAGAGATATAAGGACATGACCTGGGATGTATGTGACAAATTTGTCAGGCCTATGCCAATAGCCAAATTCCTCTTGGAATTTGTGCCAGAAGCAAGCCAAGCTCAAAAGACGGAGCGCATCATCAGCTTTGACAAGCACTCCATCTCACACAATGAGGCTTTGTCAGTCCCACATTCAAGGGGGGATCCACACTCACATACATGACAGATACAGGCAATCAAAACGTCCGGCCTCGCTGATAATCTCACATTTGTCAACACCACTGTTAAGCAAGATAAGGCAATCCAAGGGAGACCAGACATTGTTATCTATCAGAAAAGGGAAGGTCATCAGGAAAATGAGCAGCTGACCTCACTGGACTGGAGAGCGGTCGATGTGTGGATCGAAAACAAAAAGGAAAAAAGAGGACAATTTTCGCAACCTTACACATATGAGGCGAGGAGGACCCTAATGGTGACCTCAAGTGTCACATTAGGTGGACTCAGCTTGTGTATTGTGTGTGTGGTCAACTCACACGTTATGCCACTTCTATCCTTTGTTCACAGTTTTGGGTCTTCTCTTACTCGATCATCCTCTTTGGAAAGACAACAGGGCGACTACTGTGATGGGATTGCAGTGGTGCTATCTATACCGAGCTATTCAATTGGGCCAAAGATCCCAACACCCTTTTCGAATTCATCTGGAGGCTCAACTCTCTCACTTTTGCCCAGCGTGACACCACTGTCACCTCAGTCTCGGAGAACGATAAGGGGCTGGTGATGCACAGTCCACACTGGCGGTATACATGGACATTGAGAAAATTGAAGTTGAAGACCTTCGCCAGATTCTCGTCAATGACAATCATGCCACGGATGGACAGCCAAAGCCCTACATCACATGGAAACCAATATGGGAGATGAAAACCCTTTTTGGTCGGTCGACATTTGGATTTGTCTGCCATGATGTCGAACGGAATGAACTGGTTTACCTCAAAGATTACTGGCATACTGATTTCCCAGGTATTGAGAAAGAAGGGGATATTTATCGCGATTTACAAGAAGCAAAAGTGCATTACATTCCAACATTGGGTCCAGCTGGTGATGTGCTGTTGACACTGGAGCATCCACTCAATGTACAAAGCACAAGGATGCAAGACTAGGTGAAAGGTGGCGATCGCAAACGTATTTGGTGTCCCAGTACACTGCACGTCAAACGATATGTCCACTACCAACTTGTCTTGAACATGCTCGGACAGCTGCTGAGTACGTTCAGATCGACTCAGGAGCTATGCCAGGTCATTCAGGATGCTATGATCAGTGAGGATTGGTGTTATGTTTAAGTTTGTCGATTGACAATTTGGAACAGCTCATACAGATGCATATGACAAAGCAAAAATTTTACATCGGGATGTGAGCACAGGAAACATTCTGATCGCCCCAGATCGATCAGGTTTATTGATTGACTGGGACATGTCCAAGAGGATGGATGTGACCCAGCAGAGACAACCCTCCTGCACGGTATGATCTGTTTATCCCCTATGTGTGGCAAATTGACTTTGTGTTCAGGGTACATGGCAGTTCATATCAACAGGACGTTTAGTACACCCTCACGCTCAATCTCATCAAATTTCAGATGATATTGAATCCTTTTACTGGGTTCTTATTTATATTGTCATGAAATGCTGACATTCTGCAATCAAGGGCCAATCACAAGATATGCAACATGTATTTGATGGATACAGAGACATGGATGATGATGGTGTTATCTGGGGTGGTGACGGAAAGCTATCTTTCCTACACAAACCAATATTTCACCTGGATTTGTTTGGTTTTGTCCCAGAACCATGCCGCCAGATCATTGAAGAGTTGTGCACCCTTCTTAAAACCTTCTATGATGATATTAACCCAAAATCAATTATGCCTGAACCTCAAGAGGAGAGGAATGTCCGGACAGAGGTCAAGGACACTCATGAGAAGCTTTGTTCTTCTGAATGGGTCTTGAATCTCATAACACGGAACCTGGAATCCAAAAATTGGTCCGATGATGGTGGCAGCCTATCAAAGAACATCCTTGGTCATGATCCAACATTCAGCAGGGGCTGCTGCAAGCGCAAGGCTAAAGATAGCTGTGTAGCAGAGGGTCTACCATTCAACAAAAAGCGTAGAGGACGATATCCACCAGAAGGATCTTCACTTTCCAGGTATAGCTCATCGGCTGTCTTGCAAGGCTGTCCAGGGTAATTCTTTAGTACGTTGTCACACAGTGTCCCGCTGTAAGGCGGCATCCCATTCCAGCCCTGCATCATTGCTCTCGACTCTCTTTCATCGCATACTGGTTCCACCTCTGCTGCCCAGCCAGCTCTCGACCCTCTTTCATCACATTGCCTCACCGTGACCACTAAGATGCGCTCTGCTGCCTTTCACTGTCGTCACCACAGTCAGATGCGAGGGCTCAGTGCCCCGATGATTTCCATCATCATTGCTTCGCGGACCCTTCATACACTACTCCTCAGTTTCTGTCAAGACACGTACTGCTGATCACTAAGGACTCAGGAGCAGGTGGGCAAGGGTCGGAACAGATGGTACGCGGTGAAGGCGGTGTTGAACAGGAGGACGAGCCAAACGACGAGGAGGTACCAGATGGGGACTGGTAGGTGTTGCAAGAGACAAAGGCGAAGGCTAGAGGCCAGTGTAGCGAGGGGCTTTAAACAAGGCGGTCGTTGAAGAGTACCTTGAAGACGAGAGTAGACTTTAAACTGAGTGGTCGCAGGGGAGTACCCAGGAAGATGAGAGTATCACAAATGGACAGTCTGACGACTGCCATGTTTCATTGGGGCTTATATACAGTGTACAAGGTCGATTACAAAGAACTAGGACTATTCTAGACTCTTTGGTACCATCCAATAGGACTACAGAGGCATAAACTTACTTGTGTCAAGCTTCAGGCTTACTGAGCACATTACTGATCATTGTGGAGCGATGACATCATTATGATGTCACTGTGGAGCGCTTAGTGAGCCTATGAGGTCATTGTGGAGTCGCTCAGTCAGCTATGATGTCATTGGAGCCTTGATGACGTCAGATGATTTATGCAACAGTTTCTAAGAGTTTGTGCCGCTGTTTCGGGTCCTTGGTGGCTGGGTGGCCATGTGGCTGCCACGCGATGATTACCCGATTAGGAAAGGGGTGCCTGGTCGTGTTATAGTGCCCTTGCAATAGCGATATCTTGTACCGTAGGAGGGTTAGCCCAGAAAATGGAAGGGAGTCGGCAATGCAAAGTGAGACAGGTCTCTCTTGAGTGAAATAGGACAATCTATGGCCAGGGCCTGGCCTTGGTTCGTAACATTCATCCCCTCTTTATAGACTTGTTGCTCCTGCAACGGTAGGAACATGTTTCTTTGGAAGGTGGAGTAGTTTGCATATGAGAAGTCGAAGTCTGTTCATTTGTGGGGAATTCTTTCTTGTTCTATGGATTGCTTTGGGGATAGCTGTGGTTGATTGAGTGCAGGTGATCGCAGGGGTTCTCTGAAAAGCTCGTTGGTGACAAGGATAAAGATAGTCATCGACGGAGGTCATGATGAGAGTTGTTGGTTTAGGGGTCACTCCTGGTGGGAATTGTTTTAAGTGCCTTCGGATATTTCCGATGGAAGTCTTTAACAAGTAATTGCGCTTTTGATAGGTTAGATGCTGGTTCCCAAGTGTTTTCTGCGGCAGTGTAACCTTTCCATTTAACTAGGTATTGGATCCCTTTGCGGTTTGGGGAGAGCCGAGAGTTTAAGATCTGTTCTACTTCATATTGTTCTTCTCCTTCAACTAGTATCGGTGGTGGGTTTGAGAAGTTAGGACCGTGGGCAGTGGTTTCCTTGTAAGGTTTAATCAGGGAATGGTGAAAGACTGGGTGTATCTTCCAGGACCTTGGTAGCTCGAGGCGAACATTTACTGGATAGGCAGTGATGACTTTGAATGGTCCATAGCGTCGAGGGGCTAGTTTTGCTTTTGGGTGAGTCGTTCGTAGATTCGTGGCTTCCAGCCATACTTGATCCCCTTCTTTAAAACGAAACGTGGAGGATTGAGGTCCTGATTGCTTCATGATTTCTGTTGCTCGGTTCAGGGAGGCAGCTACTTCTTCTCTGAGTTGGCTTAGTCTTGATAGTCTTTCTTGGATTGAAGGGAACTTTGATGTAAAGGTAAGGGGTGGAGCGAATGTTGGGTTAAAGCCATACCAGACTTCAAACGGGGGTTTGTGGGTAGCACTGTGTTGCCTGGCATTATGTGCAAACTCCATAAAGGGGACTAGTTCTGCCCAATTGTCTGCTTGATGGTTGCAAAATATTCGTAGGTATTGTTCTAGTTCTTGATTAACTCGTTCTGTTTCTCCATTTGTCTGTGGGTGATATGCTGTACTTAATGATACTTTGACATTTAATTTCTTCCATAGTTCTTGAGTGACTTTTGCTGCGAACTGAGGGCCTCTGTCCGATATTATTTGTGTTGGGAGCCCTATTCTTCTCCAGACATTGTTCATGATTAGTGTCACTGTTTCGTCTGCTGTGATTGTCTTGTGGCAAGGGGTAATGATTATTGCTTTACTGAATCGATCTACCACGACTAGGAGGCTGTCGAAGCCTTGTGAAATCGGTAGGTCCGTGATAAAGTCCATAGTAATGCTTTTCCATACTTCTCCAGCTGGTGTAATCGGTACAAGGGGTGTTTCTGTCTTTGGACGGTTCTTTGTACTTTGGCAAATTGCGCAACCGTCTACATAACTTTTGACATAAGTTAGCATTCCTGGCCACCAATAGTTTCGGTTGATTAGTTCATAAGTTTTTCATTGGCCAGGATGCCCAGTGGCAAGAGAGTCATGGTGTAGTTTTAGAATTTTCTTTCTTAGGGTGTCGTTGTTTGGGATATAGACTTTTCCTTTGAATAGTATTAGTCCGTCTTCAAGATTCCAGTCCTGTAAGCCTTTGGATAGTCGCCTTGGTCCATTCTTTATAATGATTGCTAATGCGTTAGATACTTCTGGGTCATAGTCTTTGCTAGTTCGTAGTTGTTGTCGAAGTTCCTGGTCGCCGATTGGTTCTGTAGCAGAGGTGCGTGTTGCTCTAATTTTAAAAAATTTGTCATCTAGGAGCACCTTTCCATCATTTTCGTTTTGTATCCCCTCTTTAAAGTCTGGCCGCCTGGACAGACCATCTGCTTTGTTCATAGTTCCTGGGTGGTGGGTGATGGTGAAGTCGAAATTGCTGAGGAGGAGTGCCCATTGGGCTTGTCGTCTCGTGAGTTTCTGTTTTGTCATGAAGTATGTCAAGTTATTGTGGTCTGTCCATAGATCAATGGGGTATGTAGCGCCTTCAAGGTAGTGTCGGAAGTGCCAGAGGGATAAAACAATAGCAAGGAGTTCTTTATCGTAGATCATGTAATTTCGTTGTGCGGGGTCCAAGGATTTCGAGAAATAGGCTACTGGGTGATATCTGTTAAATTCATCAGGTTGTTCCAAGATTGCACCGACTGCAAAGTCACTTGCATCGCAGATGAGTTGAAAGGGTTTTGTGTGGTTAGGTAACATGAGGATTGGGGCCATTGTGAATGCTTGGATTAGTTTCTGAAATGCTTGTTCTTCATCGTCTTCCCACTTGAAGGGGTTTTCTTTCTTTGTTAAGTTAAACAAGGGCCGTGCTATTCGAGAGTATTGGTGGATAAATCGTCAATAGAAGTTGCAGAATCCTAGAAATGCTTGTACTTCCGTAACATTGGTCGGAGTAGGCCACTTTGTAATGCCTATTAACTTGTCTTGGTCCATGGATATTCGTCCTTGGGAGATATTGATGCCTAGGTAACTAATAGAGGTTTGTCGGAAAGCACATTTCTCTGGTTTCAAGTATAAGTCATGGTCTTGGAGTGTTTTTAGGACCTTATGTGTCCAGTCGTCTAGTTCGTTCAAGGTTTGTGCCATGATTAGTATATCATCTAGATAAACAACCACTCGTTCAGTGGCAATGTATTTTGCTAGGATGGTGTTCATAAAGCGTTGAAAAGTGGCTGGGGCGTTGCAGAGACCAAATGTCATTATCAATGGTTCAAAGAGTTCTAATGGTGTCTTGAATGCTGCGAGGTGTTCATCGCCCTCTCTGAGGCGAATATTGTTGTATCCCCATCATACGTCAAACTTGGTAAAGTATTGGGCTCCTTGGAGTTTGTCAATTAATTCAGGAATCAAGGGTAGTGGATACACGTCTTTGACGGTTGCTGTATTCAGGGCTCTGTAGTCTTGCACTGGTCGTAGATTTCCTCCTTTCTTTTCTACAAAGAAGAATGGACTGGCAATAGCTGCTTTTGATGGTTGGATTGTGCCTCTTTTCAAATGTTCGTCTAAGTATTCTTTTAGGGCTTGTAGTTCCTTGGGAGTAAGTCGGTAAATGCCAGAATCGCGTCGGGCGATCCCTGGTTTTAGATTGATTGCATGGTCCCATGGTTGGTGAGCAGGAAGGCGTTGAGAAGCTTGTTCATCGAAAACCTTTCGCCATTTCAAGAATTGGGCAGGGATAAGTTCGTCTAATGTCTTAGGGGGTGTTTCTGCATTGGCTAGTTTGGTAGCTGTGGTTGATTTAGCTCTTATGCTGATTGTTATTGGGCTAAACGCATCGTGGATTTGTTCGTCAACACATGGGTTCAATGGTCCTTCAGTATCTGGGAAGATTAGTGCAGCAATGTCTGTAAACTCGGGTTCTTCTTCTTCAGGGAAAGTAAGCGCTTGTATTTGGTAATTCCGTGTTCCAGATGCAGATGCAATGGTTATGCTTGGGTGTGTGGTAAGGCAAGTTCGGGGGCAGTTCCTCAGTGTGATTGTATCATTTGCCCAATCAATATCTGGGTTGTGGTGTCGTAGCCAATCTGTTCCTAAGATAATGTCATGATCTCCAATGTTAGTGACAAGGAATTCTGCTTGTTCTGTTGAGATCTGCACTGCCCAGAGTCTCAGGTGTGTTGTGATGTGATCACAACTCGGATGCGCTGACGCGTCGGATCACCCGGACCGGGCATCACCGGCTCAGCTCATACGCTGCAGCACGCGTTAGTTACATTGATAGAGTGATTTAGAACAATCGGTAGCTACTTATAACTGATCCTCGGACTTACTTAGTGATGCGTGATGGTAGTTAACTGTACTGCATCTAGTGGCGGTCTTAGGTACTTAAGAACGCCACAAAGTACGTAGATCACTTCAGTTTTGTGTCAACCAAACTGAAGTGAGTATTTACACTATGACATCTTATCTCACAGTACTAACGACGCCTTGTAGCTATTGTCTGATAGGTACATTATTTATATTAGTTTTGTGTCAACCAAACTGAACTATTGTCTGATAGATCTGCCTGCGATCTTATCATCTGCTGCTATCTAATCACACATACTGCGTCTATTTTCAACAGGTTATGGGCCCTGCCCACATCTAAAATCCACAGAGATCACCACACATGTTTATTCCTATAACACCTCCCTTCCCCACAAACCTCTGTTATCAGACGACATCTTACTCCCTTGGCCCCTGGAACCAAAGGATTGACGCGCGCGCAGTTACATCACGCGTCAAAGATACTGATTAGATCTCTAATTGATCCGGCTACAATTGCTCCGCTGGTCCGGATTGGCAATTCACCTCATTACATCATATGGCACCCACATTCACTATCCCCTTGGGAACGCCCCTGGAGATCTTAGATTCATCAAATTGGACTACTTGGTCATTTCGCTTCGAGGCCATTACCCGAATGAATGGTTTCCAGCGTCATCTTATCAATACAAAACCCTCTGGAGATAGCAATTGGGACGTTGAAGAAGACATACTGTTAGGCGTCTTCCAGCTCCATCTCCAGAAAGATATATACGCAGAGATAAGCGATAACACCAAGTTCGACACCTGTAAACTCAAGTGGGAACAACTTAAGACTACTTGCATCGGCGTTGGATCTATGTCCCTACATAACTCTTGGACCGCCTTCACGTGTTTTGATCTAGATGACACCAGCCCTATGTTCCCACAACTACAGAAATTGAATGATACTAGGATCAACCTTCAGAACAATGACATGCCCGTCACCGATCTCCAATTCAGTCTCACTCTAATTCAGTCACTTCCCAGCTCTTACTCTGGTCTTATGCAAGCTATCCTCGGCTCTAATCTTCCAAACAAGCTTTCCCCGAAAGCCATTCAGGAACACATTCTCAATGAAGAGAGTCGTCGGGCCGGCTCCTCCGCTTCCCTTAACAAAATTGCTCCGGTCAAGAAACAGAGCAATAAAAACAAAATAAAATGTTATTATTGCAACAAAGCTGGTCACAAGAGTCCTGAGTGCCGGAAGAAGAAAAAGGATGAGGAGGAGAAGGCGCAGAAAAAGAGGGAGTCTGGCGCGGACACTAACAGAAAGGTCAACACGCACATAGTAGAGACTACTGCTACAATTACGGAGATCTCGGATGATGAAAATGACATTCACATTTCCCTTTACTCAGCGACTAGATCGCGCTGGATGATTGACTCAGGAGCCACCCATCACATCAGTCCGTTCCGGACCGACTTCATCACTTACGCTCCGGCCACCGGATCAGTTAACCTCGGTGGTCACACTATCATCAAGCAGATTGGGACCGGATCTGTATCTGTCCTACCGTCTGGAGGTATTGGGAAGTTTCCATTAACCCTCACCGATGTCATGCATGTTCCGGAAGCCGACGCACGCTACTTCTCAGTCAGCGCGTTGCTCCGAAGGGGGGGACATATCACTTTTACCCAGAACGCATGCCAAATCTACTACAAAGATCGGACAGTCGCGCAAGGATACCTGGAGAATAACCTATTTTATATTGATTTTTCATCTCCGGCCCTACACGCGCAGGCGGGGGTGCTACCGCTTAACATCTGGCATCAGCGCATGGGACATATGTCCTCACGCGCGCTAATCAAATATGCTCATTCTGTCAAGGGAATCTCGCTTAGTTCAGCGAATCGCGATCAGTCACCTTGCCCTGGGTGTGAACTCAGCAAACAGACGCGACTTCCTTTCCTGGCTTCGCCTAAGCAATCGGATCGGCGTCTACAGATCATGCATACTGACTTAGCCGGTCCGATGCAGACCCGGTCGATCTGAGGTGCAACTTATTGGGCAACGTTTATCGACGACTACTCCCGTTATGGGGTAGTGTACTTCCTCAAAAGTAAAGATCAGTGTGCTGATGCGTTCAAAAAATATCTCGCGTGGTCAGAAAACCAGACCAACGATAAGATCAAAGCACTACACTCGGATCGCAGAGGGGAGTACTTGTCCGGTACCCTCAGATCGGTCTTAGATCAAAAGGGAATTGAGCATAGATTGACAATGCCAGGGTCACCACAGCAGAATGGCGTAGCGGAGAGATGGAACCGGACCCTCGAAGACAAGATGCGCGCTATGCTACACGGCGCCGGTCTTACTCTGGGTTTCTGGGAGCTTGCTACTGACGCAGCAGTCCATATCTACAATCGCACTCCTACACGCGTTCTCCGGTGGAACACTCCTCACTCAGTCTGGACGGACGGACAAGTTCCGGACGTTTCCTATTTCCGCGTCTTTGGATGTAAGGCGTATGTACACACGCCTGCTAACAAACGAAAGAAGCTCGATCCGAGATCGGTCGAGATGATTTTTGTTGGGTACGAGTCTGGATCTAAGGGTTACCGACTCTGGAATCAATCCACCCGAAAGCTGTTCTTATCGCGCGATGTCACTTTCGATGAGCGCATACTACCTGCTAGGGGAGAACTTACTGACATTCCTCCTCCTGCACAACCCTTGGTCTTCATGGGACCGGTTTCTTTCACTGCCCCACTTCCGCACGAACCGGATGGCTGCGGACTTAGTCCTGCGCCTCCGGAAACCCCACTAGATCCCACTACACCTAATTCACTTTACCTTACCCCTCCCACTCAGCCCTTTCCACATACTCCGCCGCGCCGTGTTCAGCCTGTGCGCCAAGTCCGCTTGCGCCAGCCTCACTCAGCATTGCCGGGACCATCCTTTGGTCCACCGCGTCCGCCCTCACCTAGGCGTCTTTGCCCTAACCTGCGTTCTAATCCTAGATTTCTCACTTCTAACGCAAATGCGGGGGGGCGCCTATCGCATACGGCACTACAGTGACCCAAAAAACTGTTCAAATGTTTTGTACAGTTTCATTGTATTAACCATATCTAGAGAACCACTGCAGTTGATAACATGTTAGTGGGCTTGTTTTAAAGCTCTACATCATAGCTTTGTAATAAAATACTATATATACTATGAACATAATTATGTAAGAAGATATAAGGTATTTCTTCCAGTGTATCCATTTGAACAGTTTTTTTGCCTTAGTATCTAAATAGGGTATATGCCAAAAATTAGTAGTTTGTGTATCCTCCATTTGCTTTGAACACCTCTTCCACCCTCCTAGGCATACTTTCTATCAAATTCTGCACAACAGTTTGATCAATGGCCTCCCATTCCAGCTGTGTGCGCTCCTAACATTCATTGATTCCCTTAGGGGGTGTTGGATAAGCTGCAAGCCTCTTTTTGAGATGAGCCCAAAGATGCTCAATAGGATTGAGGTCTGGGGATTGAGCTGGCCAGTCCATGACCTGAATTCTGTGGTCTTGGAACCAAGATGTGGCAAGCCTGCTCTTGTGGATAGAGGCATTGTCCTGTTAAAAGAGGGTATCTCTGCATTTCTTCTTGAAATACTTGATAGATGGAAGTAGTTCATCCTCCAAAATGCTGCAATAAAGTTCAGCATCCATCCTTCCATCAATCTTTGCTGCATGCCCAACTCCTTCCCAAGACATGCAGCCCCACAACATCAAGGAACCTCCTCCATGTTTGACTGTTAGCTGAACAAGGCATTCAGAAAGGTGCTCTCCTCTTTTTTTCCAAGCCCATTTCTTGCCATCTGAGCTCATACGATTGATTTTGGTCTCATCTGACCAAATTACCCTCTTCCAGTCCTCCACAGTCCAGTATAGGTACTTTTCTGCAAAGTCCTTTCTGGCCCTATAGTGACTTGGTTTAAGGTAAGGCCTCTTCTTCTTTGTAACTGCCTTCAAGCCTGCCTTGTTAAGGTAGTTTCAAATGGTCTGATTGGAGATAGTGGACTCTTTGATGACCTCCAACCTTCTAGCCACCTGAGGAGCAGTATCTGCTTCTCCAGAGCTAAGAAGGCGTGTGGCAAAGCAGATGTCAAGGTTAGAGAGCTTGGAAGGATGACCTCCAGAGGACTTTGGAAGATCAGGAAGGTATTTCTGGCAAATGTTGGTGATTGAACCAATGCTTCTGTGTGCTGCCTTGGCAATGTTATGAACTGAATGGTTGGCCTGGAGAAGGGAGATGATGTAGTTGACTTCATGAGGAAGAAGAGACTTCATGATGTTGTTGGTGAAGAAGAAGCAGCTGTTTTGGCTTATTTGCACATGGTTTGAGTTTATTATAGGTCACATGACCTCCATGTTCAATTTTAGCCCTCTGGGGAAAGAATATGAATCTCAATCTGAGAAATAATGAATTCACTGACTAAGGCCAAAAAACTGTTCAAATGGGTACACCAGCAAACATACCTTATATCTTCCTAAATAATTATTCTTATGCTGTATAAAGTATACCATTACAAAGCTATGATGTAGAGCTTGAAAAAAAACCTAGTTACATATTATTAGCTGCAGTGGTTCTTTAGATATGGTTGATACAATGAAAATGTTCAAAACATTTGAACAGTTTTTTGGGTCACTGTATTAGCGACGGCAGAGGCGATCACTCCGGCTACATTTCGGGAAGCGATGTCCTCGGACTCCGCCGATCAATGGAGAACCGCGTGTCAATATGAAATTGATGCACTCGCTAAGAATGGTACCTGGGAGCTTGTAGATCTGCCGCCGGGCCGCAAGGCTGTGTGATCTCGATGGGTGTTTGCACGCAAATCTGATGGTAGATTTTGCGCGCGTTTAGTCGCAAAGGGGTTCACCCAAGTGGAGGGGATTGATTATGATGAAACTTTCTCACCAGTTGCCAGATTTGAGTCTTTGAGACTACTCCTAGCGTTGGCCGCGCTAGAGGATTGGGAGATCCATCAAATGGACGTCAAGTCAGCGTTCCTTAATGGCACACTGGAGGAAGAGATCTACATGGAGCAACCACAAGGTTTCATCACTCCGGAACAAAAAGACAAAGTCTGTCGGTTAAAGAAGGCTCTCTACGGCCTCAAACAAGCCTCACGCGCATGGAACTTACAGTTTCATGGAGTTCTCACTGGGCTCGGCTTCACGCGCACGCACTCAGATGCTGGGGTTTATCATCGCCAAGACGCGGGGGGAACCATAATCATTATCCTCTATGTCGATGATGTCACCATCTTAGGCAATTCACTCCCACTGATTGCAGACATTAAGAATTCATTGTCCACGCGCTATGAAATGACTGATCTAGGCGAGATCGACTCCTATCTTGGGATTCGTGTCACGCGTGATCGCTTGGCTAAGCGTCTAGACATTGATCAATCTAGGTACATCTTGGAGATCATCAATCGCTTCAGGATGGCGGATTCTAATCCGGTCCGCACTCCGCTGCCCTCCGGGGCAGATGTCCACTTGGTCAAGCACTCCGGGGAGACAACGCCTGATGAGATAAAGCATTTTCAACGCATCATTGGCAGCCTTCTCTATGTGCAGATCGGGACATGACCAGATATATCATTTGCAGTCTCTCGACTTGCCCAATACTCATCCAATCCCTCATCGCATCATCTACGCCTTGCCAAATACGTACTATCTTATCTTAACAGCACTTCAGATCTAAAGTTGCGTTATGATGGCGCACGCGATACCGGATTACACGGGTACTCCGACTCTAGCCTCGGAGACAATGCAGATGACTACTGTTCCACCTCGGGCTATGTCTTCCTACTTTCCAGCGCTGCGATCTCCTGGACCTCACGCAAACAGAAGACTGTTGCCCAAAGTACCACTCAAGCCGAATATATGGCCTTAGCCGACGCAGCTAATCAAGCCGCGTGGTATCGGAGCTTCTTCTCCAAGATTGGCTATCAGATCTCCGATCCGATTCCGCTTCATGGTGATAACAAAGGCGCCGTTGACCTCGCGCTCAACCCAGTCACCGGAAGACGGTCGAAGCATATCCCTATCAAGCATCACGCCATCCGCCAATACATTGAGGACGGACTGATCGTACTTATCCGTACTCCCACAGGAGAGATGCTTGCAGATGGTCTCACCAAGCCGCATACTCACGCGCTGCTCCGGACCTTCGTCGATGGGTTGGTCTTAATTGATCTAATCTACCGACTGCCTTAATCATGGGGGGATGTTGAGATCTGCACTGCCCAGAGTCTCAGGTGTGTTGTGATGTGATCACAACTCGGATGCGCTGACGCGTTGGATCACCCGGGACCGGGCATCACCGGCTCAGCTCATACGCTGCAGCACGTGTTAGTTACATTGATAGAGTGATTTAGAACAATCGGTAGCTACTTACAACTGATCCTCGGACTTACTTAGTGATCCGTGATGGTAGTTAACTGTACTGCATCTAGTGGTGGTCTCAGGTACTTAAGAACGCCACAAAGTACGTAGATCACTTCAGTTTTGTGTCAACCAAACTGAAGTGAGTATTTACACTATGACATCTTATCTCACAGTACTAACGACACCTTGTAGCTATTGTCTGATAGGTACATTATTTATATTAGTTTTGTGTCAACCAAACTGAACTATTGTCTGATAGATCTGGCTGCGATCTTATCATCTGCTGCTATCTAATCACACATACTGCGTCTATTTTCAACATGTTCGTCATGAGTGGCGCCTGTGTGTGCTTGAATGCGAAGTCTTTGGATGGTGCTAAAGCGTATTAGTCCATTGGCATTTTGTGTTCCGTCTACATTTTGTGCTGGCAAGGGTTTGATCATAGTTCAAAGGTGCAGGTGGTGTCTTTGTGCAAATCGTTCATGGATTATCATTCCTTCTGCTCCACTGTCGAGCAGGGCTCTTGCACCGATTTCTTTGCCGCTTGTCTTCCCTACTAAGGTAACTTTCAAGGCAATGGAAGGGGAGCGAATATTCTTGGTAAAAACTTTGGGGTAATTGATTTCTCTTTGTATCGTACTGATTTGGACCGCGTCCCTCCTCGGTGCAGAAGGGGGTCCAATTAAAAATCCATAGGAGCAGATTGTGGGCGGAGGATCGAGTCTGCAAGTGTTTCTCTCCAAGTCGTTAGTGAAGCAACAGGAATGGGTTCTTCTTGCGCAGGTTCGATGTTTTCATCTTGGATGGTTGTGGCTCTGACTGTTTGGGGGCGAGATCCTTGTCGTTGGCGTCCTTGAGCTGCTTTCTTTGCTCTACATTGATTTGCCATATGATTCTTCTTTCCACAATAATAACAGAGATTGTTCTTGCGTCGAAATTCTTTCTCTGCATCTGTGAGGGGTTTCCTTTCACTTCTGGATTCCCAGGGTCGTTCATTGGGCTCTCCTTGGTACAAGTTAATTTCCAATGGATTATCTGATCCTTGAGTGTTTAATCCTCGGGCACGCACAGAGCATCCTCCTCAAAAGGCAGTGGAGTTGTATAGGTGGAAAAGGTTGTCAAATTCTCTTGCTGCTTTGACAGAGGGCTGCAAGTGTAGTTGGTGTCGGCGTGATCCCTAGTATTTTCTGATGTAGGGCCGGGTTAATGTTCTTCCTGAATGCATACATCTTTGTTCTTTCATCGGTGGTAGCTCGTGATGCGTGGTGTGACCATTTCTGATACCATTCATTGAAATGGTAGTTTCCCTTGATAATAGGTGTGCATGGTATTAGCGGAGGCCTAACTCTGCTTCTGCAGGGATAAAGTGATCGGCAAAGGCTTTCTTGAAGTCATCCCATGACCCATAGTCTGCTACGGTACGAGCCATAGCCTTGGTGGTTTGTTCTCTAGCCCACAGCTCCGGCGGGTGTTCCTACTTTAAAGTGGGTTAGTGCAGCAGGCAACTTTCTTGCTTTCATCTGTAAAGGAGTCGCCATTGATGTAGTAATAATTGGCCAAAGCTGCCCAAAAGGCTTCTGCGTTATCAGCCTTTCCGTCAAAGGGTTCTGGTGCTGTTCCAACAAGGCGTGGATTGCTTGACATGGTGGGATTCTGAGTTGTTGTAGCTGTAACAATAGGTGGGGCTGAACCTTGTAGTTGGATTCTAGTTGGAGTGAGCGTTCGAGGGACTGCTTGTGGTACGTTGCTAGTTGTATGAGGAGTAGGTTGTTGGGTATTACGCCGAGTAGAAGGTCCTGGAGTGGTGCTTCGAGTGCTCTGAGCAGTTCCTAGGATAGCGGTAACTTCTTGAGGTGTTCTGGCTGAGAAATCGACTTCTCGATTGTTATAGTAAACCCAATGTCTTCTAGAACGGCTCCACTTGACTGGTCTGTCTAGGAAGAGGCCTGTAGTAGTTATAGGGGTTGAAGTCTTGAACGTTTTCTGCTCCTGGGGCTGCCGCTTTAAGTTGTTCGGTGGTAACTTCGTCGTTATCGTCTTCGTATAACCAAGTGTCAGAAAGATTTCCGTGGTTGATAATAGGTGTGCCTGCAAATTTTCCTCGGTAACAGTGATCTTGGGTGTCGTAACTGAGGTTTTCAAATAGGAGTGGGATTAGATTTTCTTCTTCGTCAGTGATGTCCTCTCCTAGTGCTCATAGATCTAGACGACTGTTATAGTCCAATGGCCGTTGTTCCAAGGATATGCAATGGTGTAGGCTGGCTTTAGTCGAATGGTATCAGGTCTTCCTTGATGTTTTCTTAATTGGATTCGGGAGTATTCTTCAGTAATGCTGCTTTGTGTTAGAACTACTCGGGTTTTCCACAGATATCCTTCAAATTCTGCTGGAGAGATGGCAAAGTCACTTATTTCCTTGGTGGGGTGCTTGTAAACTATAAAGTGTGTCAGTCGTTGATGCCAAGCTTGGGTACAATAATTCTTGAATTCAATTAACTCTCTCCTTGAACGCGTAGGTAGGTTTAATGCTAAGAAGGATTGTTCTGGTAGATAACAGTGTAAATCAGTATTCCTAAGATCGGTACTATCAGGGGATTCAACAAGGGGTGATGCAAAGGGTTGGATAGGTATGACAGGGGTAGGAATACGATTGGTAAACAAGGGTACGTAGGCGTCAGGAGGGGTAGGAGGTAATGGTCTTTCAACAAGAAATCCTCTTGCGTTGGGAACTGTTTCTCTCTCAGGGGGTCGTTGGGATGACGCGCGTCTCCTGTGTCGAGGAGCCAGATTTATCGAATGGGGAGATGGTAATCGCCTGGCGTCCACAAGGTAATTCCGTCAGGAGTAGGGGGTGTGTCTGGTCGAAAGTTGCACGTGCAATACTCTGTTTTGCAGTTACACCTTGCTGTCCACGGATTTGACTCAGTATCTTCTGTGCTGGCAGACCAACGTTCTTGGCTAGTTGGGACAGTGGTTTGAATCGGTGTGAGGGGTCGAGGGGCGAGACTTGAGGCTTCTAGGATTGCTGGGACAGAATAGTATGCAGGGGGACCAGTATATGAGGCGTCTGGGCTGGTAATTGCCCAAGGTTGATTGTAGTCTGCGTCGTATAGCCAAGAGTTAGTTTCCCAGTCAAAGGTGTTGTGTATTCCTGGTACAACAGCAAGTTGGACGTAAGATTGATTTTCCCTTTGTATTCTGTTGAGGCGTAGGTGGTAGAACTGGACAGTGAGACGGTAGTAGCTGATGTATGTCCAAGCCAGATAAAACAAGCGATACCCTGTCCTTAAGAGTGGATAATGATGTGGTGGCGTGGTTGAATGACTCTGGTCCAAAGGTTTAATTCACTAGTGCGTAAGGATTGGTAGTCAACTGGTTGTCCTTGGATGTTCTTTGCTTGAGCAAGGTGCCAATATAGTAGTTGTTGTCGTGCTGGAGGTAGAAGTCGACTAAGGGTTTCAAGATATAGTGCGTGTTCGTCGTGGCTTAAGAGTTGTCCAAAAGGCAAGACTTCAAGGAACTCTTTAACAATAAGATGGGGGAAATCTTCGTGAGGTGGTTCAACTCCTGGTACGTCGTGTAAGTTGGTTAAAGTGGTGACAGGGAATGCGACGGAGGTCCAAGTTCGATAATGATTTAAGTTTAAGATGTGTCGAGTGATAGCGTCTTCTTCTTCGTACTTCTTCTAAGGCGTATTCTCGTGGCACTTTAGTTAAAACAAGAAAGGATCTTTATTTCGATCTTTATTGAAGCGTTACAAGGGTGGTTCTTACTTTTTAAGAACCGTGCGCAAGATCTATGGTTTCGAGCTTGGTACCTCTCAATTATTTCGAGAGGGTTAAGGGGAATACGAGGCGTAAAGCAAAAGCGAAGTAGCTGGGGGTTAAAGCGGATGGTAGTCGACTGTATAAGTCGAATAGTGACGTAGGGACACGCGGTTACTGTTCTCCTCGAAGTGTAAGTAGCCGTATGCGAAAGCGAGACGTCCGTCCAAGAAGTCGTGTACGATAGATAAGCAAAACTGAGCCCTCGTAAGCAGGGCGGTAAATAGCAGGCAAGGTAAGTAGTTTCCTAAATAACGAGGTGTTAAAAATGTAAGCGATGCGTCCGAGGGGAAAGTCAGCGTCCGGGGCGTATATCCCGACGTTGGAGCAGATGCCGAAGGGGGTGAGATTGTACTGGGTGGCAAGGGCAGTGTTGGAGGGTTCTACCGCAAAAGTGTGGACGATGCGTGCACGAAAGGCGGTAGTGAAGGTGTCTGTGAATGCGCGACGAGCTAACTGGTCTGAGGTAGGGATGCGTCCAAGGTAGTCTTGATGATTCAAGTCGTGGAGGGGACGCCACTGCTCCTGGCGACGATTGGTGGTAGGGAAGGACGAAGTACTGGTGCGGATGGAAGCGAAATACTGTGCAAGGGGGGACGGTCGAGGAAGCCTTCAGGTAAGGGAGGACGGTCCGCTTGCTGTTGCTCGTTCTGCGCTGGAGGGGGAGTGCCGACAGGGACAAAGTTGTCTGGGATAGGCTGGACAGTGGTAGGAGACGATGGGGGAGCCGTTGGGGAGTACAAGAGGCTGAGGGGTGAGGATGTGTCGACCGGGTCGACGTCTTCAGTGAGGATGCGAAGAGCGGTGCGTGGAGTGGGCTGGAGAGGAGAAGGGAGACGCAGGGAGGTATTGACAAGAGTGGGGGAGTTGGGAGTAGACACTTGAGCGTTGGCTGGTCAATACAAGAATGATGAGAGACTGTCCAGATGTCAAGACACGTACTGCTGATCACTAAGGACTCAGGAGCAGGTGGGCAAGGGTCGGAACAGATGGTACGCGGCGAAGGCGGCGTTGAACAGGAGGACGAGCCAAACGACGAGGAGGTACCAGATGGGGACTGGTAGGTGTTGCAAGAGACAAAGGCGAAGGCTAGAGGCCAGTGTAGCGAGGGGCTTTAAACAAGGCGGTCGTTGAAGAGTACCTTGAAGACGAGGGAAGGCTTTAGACTGAGCAGTCGCAGGGGAGTACCCAGGAAGTGGAGAGTATCACAAATGGACAGTCTGACGACTGCCATGCTTCATTGGGGCTTATATACAGTATACAGGGTCGATTACAAAGCACTGGGACTATTCTAGACTCTTTGGTACCATCCAATAGGACTACAGAGGCATAAACTTGCTTGTGTCAACTTTCAGGCTTACTGAGCGCATTACTGATCATTGTGGAGCGATGACATCATTATGATGTCACTGTGGAGCGCTTAGTGAGCCTATGAGGTCACTGTGGAGTCGCTCAGTCAGCCATGATGTCATTGGAGCCTTGATGACGTCAGATGATTTATGCAACAGTTTGTGAGAGTTTGTGCCGCTGTTTTGGGTCCATGGTGGCTGAGTGGCCATGTGGCTGCCACGCGATGATTACCCGATTAGGAAACTGGTGCCTGGTCGTGTTATAGTGCCTTTGCAATAGCAATATCTTGTACCGCAGGGGGAATAGCCCAGAAAATGGAAGGGAGTTGGCAATGCAAAGTGAGAGAGGTTCTTCTTGAGTAAAATAGGACAATCTTCGGCCAGGACTTGGCCTCGGTTCGTAACAGCCACCACCACCCTACAATGGGTAAAAGGTCACAATAATGAACTAGGAAATGAAGAAAGCGACAAACTAGCTAAACTGGGAGCAAACAAAAATGCTCCAGACCCACTAGACCTGGACATACCCAACGAGTTCGACCTACAAGGAGCAAAATTAGCCACCCTCACCCAAACAACCGCCTACCGTGGCATACAAGAACACTGCCCTTCACCCCAACGAACAACAACCCTCCGAAACCTGCAACTGGCCAGAGAAGCCATCGCATCCCATAACAACATGCTAGAGACCGATGCCTCAATTTGGGCTGGCACCAGGAACAAGGCAATCCACCTGAGGGTCCAGCAATTCCTCTACAAAGCGATGCACAGCTGTCAAAAGATAGGCAGATTCTGGGAACACATCAACAACCACGAAAACAGGGCACAATGCCTCACCTGCCATATAACAGAATCCCTTGACCACATCCTGATACACTGTGAAGCCGGACCAACAATGATGATCTGGGAACTAGCAAAAGCACTATGGCCCCACGCCACCTACCCATGGCCAGAAATCACCCTGGGACTAATACTTGGCTGCGGGAATATAACAACCCCCCAATGCACTCAACCAACAAACTCCCCCCGTAGAAAAATGCCATCAGAATGGACAAATGAGACTCCTCCAAATACTAATATCCGAATCAGCTCACCTGATATTGGTCCTCAGATGTGAAAGAGTAATCCAAGAACAACTCCATGAGAAAGAAGAAATTGT
>JAGFNK010000799.1:0-21465 GCA_025769875.1 Russula earlei | reverse complement strand
AAGAGGAGATGGCACGAAAGGAATACGCACATATGTACTCTTGTAAGCGATTCGCGGCCAGCCCATATAGCTGTGTGGGTGAGTCGACATCGAGGCGTGCGCCTTTGCGACAATTTTGCATGTCTTGTGGTCCGTGCGTTTGTGCTGTAGTGAGTTCCCAGGCTTCTGCATTTACATAGGCATAGGACTCTTCCTCCCCATCCTCATCAATAGCAGGAAGGGATGTCTTGGAAGCCTGAGCTCGTGGTTGTGATCGCTTCGGTCGAGTGGGAGTGCCTGAGCTGTCACTTTCATTTCCACCAGTTTTTTTTTGGGCAGCTTTCCTTTGGCCAGTAGTACGTGTCGGTGCAGGCCGGCATTTTGAAGCACGTTGCTTCGAGCCCATGAGGGTTTAGGGGGTTGAAATGGAGGGGTAGAGCAAGGTATGGTGAGCAGCTCTGGGAAGGGAAGAACGCCCTGTCGTCGTCCTGGAGTAAGAGTGGACAGGTGGACGGTTGATGAATAAGCCACACGACTCTTTACGCACTTCTCATCCGTCGCCTCGTCCGTCGCCACAGTAGCCTCAGTCGTGCCAGCCGCCGACTTCGCATCAGTCTCCGTCTTAGCCTCGCCCGTAATCGTCAGTTCAGCCCAGTCCGTCATAGCACCAGCATCACCAGCCGCCGCCGTCTCCACCCTGCCCTCAGCCTCAGCCTTCTCAGTCTCAGCCGCCGCCACCGCGCCCCTAGTTTTGCCAGCCGTCTCCGTCGCCCCAGCTTCAGATCAGTCAACCGCCGCCACCGCGCTCTTAGCCTTACCAGCCGCCTTAGTCTCGTCAGCCGCCACCGTAGCCTCAGCCTCAGCCACCGACGTCTTAGCGCCACACGCCGCCGCCTCCACCACCGTCTCACAAAGCCACGGCCGCCACGCCCTTGTCAGCCACAGCCGCCGTCGCCCCTGCGTTGCCCTCAGTCGTCGCCTCCGCCCCCGTCCGCCTCCACCATCGCACCAGCTCAGTCCGCCGCCACCTTCTCAGTCTCAGCCTCAGTCTTCTCAGTCACAGCCGCCGCTTTAGTAGTTTCGCGCGACACCAGCACCGCCGCACCGTCGCAAACCCCTCGCCACCAGCACCCACCCAGAAGACCAAGAAGGCCTCAGCCACGAACTTAGCCACGACACGCCACAACAGGAGCAGAAGCCGCCGCCACGCCGCCGCCCGCCGCAGGAGAAGCAGTCGCCGACGCCAACAGCACACCGCACGCCGCCTCCCACATCACCTCCCCATCCATTCGCGCGCTCTCGCCCACGTCTGCTGCCGACACCTGCAGTGGAGACAACCCCCGCCACCCGCCGCCGCAAGACGACAGATCCCACCCCCGCGCAAGCCGCCCCACGCATCCCTTTTTCTCGATTCCTCGCCACCTACGTCTCTATCTACGAACTCACGCTCACCGCCTACACCTTCGCTCCTCGTCCACGCCTGCTGCCACCACCTGCAATGGAGATGACTCCTGTATATAAAAACACCCTAGCTACTCTGTAGTAGAAAGAGTTCAGAATAGGACCCCTCTTTGCAACCCACTCCTCTCTGTCTGTGAAAAACAAGAAGGATGGTCAGAATCAAGAGGCGAGAGGGGTGATGAGTGGCTGGCCGCGACTCCAATTGCACTGGAAATAACATTGCACACCACAACACTTGAGTCAAAACACTATGGGGCTGCCTCAAGACAGCCCATGGGTACAACATGAGGGAAAAATAATAGATATAGACCATTATTTTGAGTTGTAATTCATCTAATACACATGTGGAGGTGGCTTGAGTCCAGCTCCACCAATTCTCACTCAAATCTCATGAAAACAATGGGGCTGCCTAGCCCTCATTCAGGCGATTCAGGGACAATAATTTTCATATGAATTGAAGCTGTTTTGAGGGAGATATTCATCCCGCATGTTTGAGGGGGTTTCTGCGCCGATTTGGGTGGAATTCAAGCTCCGCCAAGTGCGCTGAAAACGGCAATAATCGACAAACTCCAAGGAGCTCAATACTTCACCAAGTTTGATGTACAATGGGGATACAACAATATCCGCCTAAGAGAGGGCGATGAACACCTTGCAGCATTCAAGACACCATTAGGACTCTTCGAGCCATTGATAATGACATTTGGTCTCTGCAACACCCCAGCCACCTTCCAACGCTTTATGAACACCATCCTAGCAAAATACATTGCCACTGAACAAGTGGTCGTTTATCTAGATGATATACTAATCATGGCACAAACCTTGAACGAATTGGATGACTGGACACACAAAGTCCTGAAGACACTCCAAGACCATGACTTATACTTGAAACCAGAGAAATGTGCTTTTCGACAAACCTCTATTAGTTACCTAGGCATCAATATCTCCCAAGGACAAATATCCATGGACCAAGACAAGTTAATAGGCATTACAAAGTGGCCTACTCTGACCAATGTCACGGAAGTACAAGCATTTCTAGGATTCTGCAACTTCTATCGATGATTTATCCACCAATACTCATGAATAGCACGACCCTTGTTTAACTTAACAAAGAAAGAAAACCCCTTCAAGTGGGAAGACGATGAAGAACAAGCGTTTCAAAAACTAATCCACGCATTTACAACGGCCCCGGTCCTTATGTTACCTGATCATACTAAACCTTTTTGACTCATTTGCGATGCAAGCGACTTTGCAGTCAGCGCAATCTTGGAACAATCTGATGAATTTAATAGATATCACCCAATAGCCTACTTCTTGAAATCCTTGGACCCTGCACAACAAAATTACATGATCTACGATAAAGAACTCCTTGCCATCGTCTCATCCCTCTGGCACTTCCGACACTACCTTGAAGGCGCTACACACCCCATTGATCTATGGACGGACCACAATAATTTAACATACTTCATGACAAAACAAAAACTCACAAGACGACAAGCCCGATGGGCACTCCTTCTCAGCAATTTTGACTTCACTATTACTCATCACCCAGGAACTATGAACAAAGCAGATGGTCTGTCCAGGCAGCCAGACTTTAAAGAGGGGATACAAGACGAAAATGATGGAAAGGTGCTCCTAGATGACAAATTTTTTAAACTTAGAGCAACACGCACCTCTGCTACAGAACCAATTGGCAACCAAGAACTTTGACAACAACTACGATCTAGCAAAGACTACGACCCAGAAGTATCTAACGCATTAGCAATCATCATAAAGAATGGACCAAGACAACTATCCAAAGGCTTACAGGACTGGAACCTCGAAGATGGACTAATATTATTCAAAGGAAAAGTCTATATCCCAAATAATGATGCCCTAAGAAAGAAAATTCTGAAACTACATCATGATTCCCTTGCCACTGGGCATCCTGGCCAATGGAAAACTTACGAACTAATCAGCTGAAACTATTGGTGGCCAGGAATGCTAACCTATGTCAAAAGTTACGTAGACGGTTGCGCAATTTGCCAAAGCACAAAGAACCGCCCAAAGACAAAAACACCCCTTGTACCAATTACACCAGCTGGAGAAGTATGGAAAAGCATTACCATGGACTTTATCACAGACCTACCGGTTTCACAAGGCTTTGACAGCCTCCTGGTCGTGGTAGATCGATTCAGCAAAGCAATAATCATTACCCCTTGTCACAAGACAATCACAGCAGACGAAACAGCGACACTAATCATGAACAATGTCTGGAGAAGAATAGGCCTCCCAACACAAATAATATTGGACAAAGGCCCTCAGTTCGCAGCAAAAGTTACTCAAGAACTATGGAAGAAGTTAAACGTCAAAGTATCATTGAGCACAGCATATCACCCACAGACAGATGGAGAAACAGAATGAGTTAACCAAGAACTAGAACAATACCTACGAATATTTTGCAACCACCAAGCGGACAATTGGGCAGAACTAATTCCCTTTATGGAGTTCGCACATAATGCCAGACAACACAGTGCTACGAACAAACCCCCTTTTGAGGTCTGGTATGGCTTTAACCCAACATTTGCTCCGCCTCTTGCCTTCACATCAAAGTTCCCTTCAATCCAAGAAAGACTAATGACACTAAACCAACTCAGAGAAGAAGTAGCTGCCTCCCTGAACCGAGCAACCGAGATCATGAAGCAATCAGGACCCCAATCCTCCACGTTTCATTTTAAAGAAGGGGATCAAGTATGGTTAGAAGCCACAAATCTACAAACTACTCACCCAAAGGCAAAACTAGCCCCTCGATGCTATGGACCATTCAAAGTCATCACTGCCTATCCAGTAAACATTTATCTCGACCTACCAAGGTCCTGGAAGATACACCCAGTTTTTCACCACTCCCTGATCAAACCTTATAAAGAAACCACTGCCCATGGCCCTAACTTCTCAAACCCGCCACCGGTACTAGTTGAAGGGGAAGAACAATACGAAGTAGAACAGATCTTAAACTCTCGACTCTCCCCAAACCACAAAGGGATCCAATACCTAGTTAAGTGGAAAGGTTACACTGCCGCAGAAAACACTTGGGAGCCAGCATCTAACCTATCAAAAGTGCAGTTACTTGTTAAAGACTTCCATTGGAAATATCTGAAAGCGCTTAAAACGATTCCCACCAGGAGTAACCCCTAAACCAATAACTCTCATCATGACCTCTGTTGACAACTACCTTTATCCTTGTTACCAACGAACTTTTCAAAGAACCCCTGTGATCACATGCACTCAATCGACCACAGCTATCCCCAAAGCAATCCATAGAACAAGAAAGAACTCCCCACAAATGAACAGACTTCAACTTTTCATATGCAAACTACTCCACCTTCCAAAGAAACAAGTCCCTACCATTGCAGGAGCAACAAGTCTATAAAGAGGGGATGAATGTTACGAACCAAGGCCAGGTCCTGGCCGTAGATGGTCCTATTTCACTCAAGAGAGACCTCTCTCATTTTGCATTACCAACTCCTTTCCGTTTTCTGGGCTATCCCTCCTGCAGTGCAAGATATCGCCATTGCAAAGGCACTATAACATGACCAGGCACCTGTTTCCTAATCAGGTAATCATTGTGTGGCAGCCACATGGTCACCCAGCCACCAGGAACCTGAAACAGCGGCACAAACTCTTTGAAACCATTGCATAACTCATCTGATGTCATCAAGGCTCCAATGACATCATGTTAAGGCTCCAAAGTGCCTTAAATAAGATCAATGGTCGCGTCTATAAACGCGTCCTACCAATGCAGATATGCTTGAGTCAAGCAAGCAATACTCGTGGAGGGGAAGGAGTGTTAGATCCTTCTAGAGTATGACAACAAGATGAGAGGGGCTCTGCAGACGGGGTAGGAGTCAACTGTTTGGGATTGGCAAACTAAGTCAAGCTTAAGGCTCAACTGTTTCTACTAGAGGCTTTATATAGCCCTACAGAGATAAGGTTCGTGCTACTGTAGTACTGGTTGGTGCTATAGAAGCAAAAGGCGGCTCATAGAAGCGAGGTTGCTTCTATGTAAACGATCTCGGTGCTGGAAGCATTAAGTGCTTCCCCAATCAAGGAATCAATGTACATGGCGGTACAGGAACATCTGGGACAGAAGCAATGCTATTCGTTGCTTCTTCAGTACATCTTCTGAAAGATACGATCAACGCGCTCCGAACGAGATATCGACGAACATAAACGATCAAGATCTGACGCACGCATAATGCAAACAGTGCAGTCCCTAGTTCAGGTGTTGCGGCATCTTCCGGACCCCAAACCACTCGGTAACATTACCCCTCCTTCAGATTGGTGGTCCCACACACCAACGATTCTAAAATCGAGTGGTGGGGTCAACGCCATCATCATCAAGGGGAGGAGGTGATGCGGTGAAGGTGTATCTGTCACAAGTACCAGCCCAAGGACCAAACCGGCAACCGGACAAGCCTACCCGGACAGCCTCACGATTCCCACGCGTTTGTATGACTCACTTAGCCTCGCATGTACCACTACCTTCCAGCGTGTTCTAGTCTCGATCGTCTCATTGTTACCTCATGTCTACTATTTGATATAGGACATAGTTGTCTATATAAACCTGTCAGTAGCAAAGAACAAGCCCTAAGCTTGTTCTCTTGTGAATATCACTGGATTCTAGCTTCGGGACTGTAGGCTTGCAGGGAATCAAGCAATCGACCCAGATATTCTCTCCACTCTCTAAGTCTTCAAACGCGAAGACTTTTCTGTCATATTTCCTCTCCGCGGTACACACTAGCTTCTGCTGTGTTGTTACCGAGATCCCCGAACTTCGCGAGAACTTATTGTCTTGCTCAACTCTGTGCGTACGTCTCGCGCGTGAAACGATTTGTCAGCGACACTGCCCCCAGTCGGTGACATTAGAACAAGCTTTACACTCGAACCCTTGACCCCGAACCACACGCTCGCCAAGAAATATATCGATTTCTCCCAACATGACTACAACTCGAGACTGGAAGACCAAAGGGTATCAACTCCCAACCATTGAAGGACTAGCTGCCCTCAAATGCCCCTTTGAGCTGTTGCCTGATCAAGAGAAGAATGTTCCCAGCATAACCATGTTCGATGATGGTGTCGAATTCTACACCATACAGAAAGACAGCGTGCCATGGACCGGCTATTATGCCAACTGGATGGGTGCCAAAGTAGCCCTTGGTCACCTCTACGGCCTCTGGTTCGAAATCGAACGGCACGGAGATACGTGGGAAGCGACACGCGTCGCTCGACCGGCCTTCAGACTTCAACAGAGTCCCCTTCGAGGCATCAACATTACTACACTGACAGCCTCAGGAACACCCCTCCCTAGGTCGAGGACTTCAAGCCACGCCCCAGCGCCAGGACCGGCCCCCATCACCCACGCTCCAATGGAGCTCGAACCATCGACAACAACAAACGTCTTTGTCGCCGCCGCCGACCCGGACCCTGTTCAACCGCAACCCGCATCGTCGGGGACGGCACAACCCCCCACTCGCGCCTCATTCCCCGGAATGGGAGGCTGCGGAATACGACCCCCAAGCCCCGACCCCGACCCCGACGACTACGACACATGCGCGGACCGCGACCGCAACGCACGCGGCCCCGACTATGGGAAACTCGAGGGGATTCCCCCCGAATTCTTCAATGGCGATCGCGCGCGCACACACGCGTTCTTGGTCGCGTTCAACAGGTTTATGTCTATGAACCACGACAGTAAGATTGCCAGGGATCCTATCAAGAAATGTGCATATTTTCTCTCACTAATGAAAGGACCCAAAGTCGAAGGATGGCTCGAGGCCATGGACCAGTGGCTCGAAGACGTACAGAGCGACCCCACCAATATACCACTGGGACTAACAGCGTGGGAAGCCATGCGACAGCAATTCCATCGCGCGTTCACCGACTACGCGGAACACGAAAAAGCCCAAGACCGACTCAAAGAGTTGAAAATGAAAGATGGCCTACTTGACGACTACATATCTGAATTCCAACTGTTGGCCAGACGTGCAGGACTCGATGTCGACGAACCAACAGTCATGAGGCTATTCGTGTGGGGACTCCCGTGATCCTTGGTTGAATCGTGCCTCGATCTCGAAGACCCCACCTCTTTTATGGACTGGGTTGCAGCAGCACAGAAACATCATAGGGTCTGGATGCGCAAACGCGCAATTTTGTCCGACCATTCCAGCACGCACGGACGCAACTTTAACCAGCCCCAAAGTAACAGACCTTGGGGACGACTGGTCAACTCGGCATGGGCCAACCGCGGGAACAACCAAGGCAACACCACACCCGCGTGACCGCGACTCCCACCGCACAACCCAAACGCAATGGACACCAGCGCGGGTGCCGCTCGCAAAGCGGTCACCGAGGCAGAAAAACAGAAACACCGAGAAGAAGGAAGGTGTTTCCACTGCTCTCTCCGAGGACACTTGGCTTGCAACTGCCCCACAAAGCCAAAACGCGAAGCAACTCGCGCGCGTGCCACAAACACAACCACCACCACATCCGAATCCTCTGTCGTGGAGGTGATTGAAGAAAGCGCGGCTGACAAACTCGCAAAGGCAGCAAAGGCACTGTCGGTAGAGGAAAGAGAGGCCTTCATTAAAGCCCTGACAGGAGAGGATGAGGATAAAGAAGAGGATTTTTCGGACGCTTGAGCATAACGGCGATTGCTCGAGCTTTAGGTATTGATCCCATGTACAAGTCTCAGAGAAAGTCAATATCAGTGACAACTACTATTTACATTGGATCGAACAAAGCCGAAAGAAAGGCCTTGATAGATAGTGGAGCGACCAAATGCTTCATATCTCCTAGGCTGACAAAGGAATTACACCTACAAACCAGAAAATTAATTCCAACCAGAAACGTCAAAAATGTCGATGGAACGTTAAACCGCTCAGGGAAAGTTACCCAAGCTGTCCAATTAGAACTGAAGTTACTGGGACAAACACATACACATCAGTTTCTAGTTGCAGACATAGGCCAGGATGATATCATCCTAGGATACCCGTTCCTGGAATCGACAAATCCGAGAATAAACTGGTCCAAGGGAACCATCATGGGAAGGGTCACCCTTAAAGGAGATCAAGAAACCCCAGCTTGGATCAAGGCGTTGACAGACTGGGAAGAAGGCGACGAACTATGGTTACAAACCCAAATACGTAAAACTACCATAGCACAGCAACTGGCAGAATCGCAAGTACAAGGAAAAGTGCAAACTTGGCAAGAAATAGCCCCCCTTCAATACCATCAATACGGACAGGTATTCATGGAACAAGAATCGGAAAGGTTCCCCGGACCGAGGAAATGGGATCACGCTATTGACCTAAAATCAGACGCCCCAACGACAATCAACTGTAGAGTATACCCCCTCTCACCAAAAGAAAAGGAAGAACAAGGAAAATTCCTCGAGCAAAACTTACGACTTAAACGAATAAGGAAATCCAATTCACCATATGCCAGCGGGTTTTTCCTTATAAAAAAGAAAGACGGAAAGTTTCGGCCAGTACAAGACTATAGAAATTTAAACAAATGGACAATACCCAACGTATATCCACTGCCATTAATCCCAGAACTCATCCATGCTTTAGCAGGAAAAGAACTTTTCACCAAATTCGACGTCAGATGGGGCTACAACAATATCCGAATCAAAGAAGGAGACGAATGGAAAGCAGCCTTCAAGACCAGCGACGGACTATTCAAACCTATGGTAATGTTCTTCGGACTAACAAATTCTCCAGCCACCTTTCAAACGATGATGGACGACATCTTTCAAGAAGAACTCGCACAAGGATGGTTGAAGATCTACATGGATGACATTATCATTGCCACACAAAACGATGAGACAGAACACGCACTCAAAGTCAACCATATACTGTCTAAATTGAAACAACACGATCTCTATCTCAAACCAGAAAAGTGTCAATTCCACAAAAAAAGGTGGAATACCTCGGAGTAATCATAGGAGAAGGGAAAATAACCATGGACCCCGTCAAAGTCAAAGGAATCAAAGACTGGCCAACACCATCATCACTAAAAGAAGTCAGAAGTTTTCTAGGATTTTGTAACTTCTATCGAAACTTCATACCCAATTTCTCCATTAAAGCGAGACCACTAAATGATCTCACAAAAAAGAACAGACAATGGGAATGGACGACGAAAGAAGACCAAGCATTCCAAATTCTAAAAGAAACCTGTGTATCCTACCCAGTACTCCGCACTCCAGATTGGACGAAACAATTCATTTTAGATACCGACGCATCGGGATTTGCCATAGGAGCAGTCATATCCCAAGAACATGAAGATGGTTTACACCCCATCGCATACTATTCCAGAACACTACTAGATGCAGAAAGAAACTATGACGCACACGACAAGGAACTAGCAGCAGTAATATTCGGATTAAAAAGTGGACGACCATTCTTCCTAGGAGCTGATAAACCAGTTAGAATAAGAACAGACCACAAAAACCTTACATACTTCAAAGAACCACAAAAACTAACGGGACGACAAGCCAGATGGATGCAATATATGCAAGACTATAATATCACTATGGAACACGTCCCTGGACATACACATACCATTGCCAACACACTTTCACGTCGCAAAGACCTTAACAAGGGGGTAAGAGAACAAAAAACCACACTACTACCACCCGAAATCCTCGCACGAAAAACCTATTTACCAGACAAACCCGACAGGCGACGAGAAATCCTAAGGCTATTCCACGACACCCCCTTTGCAGGACATCCTGGAATAGCCAACACCTGGGACTTAGTCAAACAACATTACGAAGGACCTAGACTACGACAATTCGTAGAACAATATGTCAAAGGTTGCGCCAAGTGTCAAGAGTCCAAAACCAATATACCCAGAAAGAAAGCCACGACCTTTCCACTTGACACACACGTTGAACAAGGCCCCTTTCAATACGTATCAATGGACCTCATTACCGATCTACCCAAATCGGAAGGATTTGACAGCGTCCTCACCATAGTCGATCAAGGATGTTCCAAAGCAACAAAATTCATTCCATGTAACAAAACGATCGACGGAACAGGTGTTGCACACGAGTATCTGAAACATCTCATGCCCTGATTCGGCATTCCCAAAAGGATCATTTCTGATAGAGACCCTCGATTCGCATCAAACTTCTCGAAAGCTTTATGTAAAAATCTAGGCATCAAACAAAACATGTCCACCGTGTTTCACCCCCAAACCGACGGACAGACAGAACGAATGAACGCATGGCTAGAACAATATCTAAGACCCTGGACCACAACTCACCCACATTCCTGGGCAAAAATGCTTCCCTTAGCAGAATACGCGCACAACTCATGGAAACATGAAACATCACGAAGATCACCACACGAACTCCTCATGGGATTCAAACCCCAGATCGACATTAGTCTAGAAGACAATAACGTACCCTCATCCACCGATTGTCTGAAACTACTAGAAGAAGCTAGACGAGATGCCCAACAACTTCTAGAACGCAAACAACAACCCCTAAAACCAGACATTAAGGAAATGGAAGAAGGGACCCTCGTATGGTTAGAAGCAAAGAACCTCAAAACACGAGGAACATGCAAGTTAATGCCCAAAAGATACGGCCCATTTCCCATCACAAAAAGAATTTCCAAAGTTGCATATCAATTACAACTTCCGCCATCAATGAAGATACACGACGTCTTCCATGTCAACCTACTCCTTCCTTACAAGGAGACGGAAGAATATGGCACACCATTTACACGACCTCCACCAACCGTTGAAAACGAGGAAGAATACGAAATTGAAGCGATTCTAGACACAAGAAGATTCGGACGGACACGTAAACTTCAATACCTCGTACACTGGAAAGGATACCCCGCTTCGGATGACTCATGGGTCGACCATCGTGACCTCAACGCTCCAGAACTCCTAAAAGATTACTACTCCGCTTCGGCTGGACGACCTGAGATATAAAAGACATCATTCACAAGTGACCATTCCCTACCGCTTCACCCCAAACACAACGACATGTCTTCCACCCAAAACTCCCCTACCGCTTCCTCTACCACTCTCGTACCAACCCCTCCATACTCTCCTACGCTCATCCATCTACCGCTATCCAGAGAACCATCCCCCTCGACAGCAGCCACTATCAACACCAGACTGCTCATCCAACGCGCTGCACAACATGCTGCTATGATCGTCCAAGCACGCAAACTATGGGAAGACGATTCCCTTACCACAATACTGCGTGCCTTTGGCAATCGATCCCCCACTCGAGGGACCAACTCGCCTGTAAGGACTCGGAGCCCATCTTATCACGTTCGCACCCCTTCACCCGATCCTATCCCGATTCCCCCACACATTACTACACCCATCATCCAACAAGTCGAAAGCGTAATCTTACTGAACGAGAACTTCGCTCCGATGAATCTGGAAAGAACACCACCTCCTGTCTACGAGCCAACCATCAATCACACACAACGTTCAGAACTGGAGGAACTTGGAGAAGGATGGGAAGAAGGAGATCTAGGGCTAGAGATACTAATCCCAGACCCAGGAAACGAAGAAGACACTCTCCCTCCTCGCTTTGTTCTCCCCGATCTTGTACACGGCTTCCCCTCTCTCCTAGCCACCTACGGCCCCGGATGTCCCACTCACCGCATCCCTATCCGAGCTCGAGCTGACCCCTATCCTCGCCCCCTCCTTATGCAAAAAGATGCCTTCTTGTTCAAAGAAGGCCTCAGACATACTAAAGCTATAGACGAGGCACTCAGATTCGAGCAAGACCTGTCACTAGAAGCGGAGGTACGTCGCTATCGATTTGCAATAAAGAAAACACGACAAATGGCAAACTCCCTCGTCACCGCCCGAGAAAGATACCATGACATGATGTGGGAAGTAAGAGATTCGGAAGTCAAGTTGGCCAAGGCTAACGCAAAGGCCCGTCTCGAACCACGCGTTCTGTTCGGAACTATGCCTCAGCTCACCGAACAAGAGCATCAGGACGCTAAACAAGCTCTCCTCGACCGGTGGTACCAATTCTCTCCCCGACTCTCTGACAGATGCGCTTGGTGCAAGGACGGAGGACACAACACCTTCGAATGCTCCAAGATCGCTGTCTGCATCCTTTGCAATCGTCAAGGACACATAGCCGACCACTGCAGAAGTCCCCACCGACAATGCAAACCAGAAAAGATATGTCGAGTCCCTCGCGATCAGATCCGTTTTCACACCCACCACTGTCGTTCCACCATTATCCCCTACGTTGCTTAGACGTTAACAAGGGGGTGATGTCACAAGTACCGGCCCTCGGACCGAACCGGCAACCGGACAAGCCTACCCGGACAGCCTCACGATTCCCGCGTGTTTGTATGACTCACTTAGCCTCGCATGTACCACTACCTTCCAGCGTGTTCTAGTCTCGATCGTCTCATTGTTACCTCATGTCTACTATTTGATATAGGACATAGTTGTCTATATAAACCTGTCAGTAGCAAAGAACAAGCCCTAAGCTTGTTCTCTTGTGAATATCACTGGATTCTAGCTTCGGGACTGTAGGCTTGCAGGGAATCAAGCAATCGACCCAGATATTCTCTCCACTCTCTAAGTCTTCAAACGCGAAGACTTTTCTGTCATATTTCCTCTCTGCGGTACACACTAGCTTCTGCTGTGTTGTTACCGAGATCCCCGAACTTCGCAAGAACTTATTGTCTCGCTTGACTCTGTGCGTACGTCTCACGCGTGAAACAATTTGTCAGTGACACCGCCCCCAGTCGGTGACAGTATCGGCCTTCTTCTGCTGCCTCATAGGCAGCCAATGCTGAGGCCACTATCGCCTCTGACTCCTTAGCAGTGGCTGAAGGAGACATGATCTGTGGGAGTCTGTCAGAGTCCCTAGGTAACCTCCGGACTGGAGGTGTGTCTGAGCGAAGAGGAGTCGTAGTGAAAGGTTCTTGAAAGGTCCTGGACCCTTCTCCTTTCGCTACCTGCAATATGCGCGGGTTAGCAATGTCCTCCCTCTCCTGGTCGGACTTCCTCTTCCTGTTCGGGTGTCCCAGTTCCCATCCTCAGTGAAAGGGGCATGATCTGACTGGGGCATAGCTGCGATGATAGGGAGGCACTAGGCAATGTGAGGCAGCGTCTGCTGCCAGTTGGTCGTGGCAATATTGGTGGGGCAGGGGACAGTACTTGTTAAAATGTCCTACCTCGCCACAATACTTGCATCGGTTCCTTTTCCTCCTCCCTTCTATCATGTTCAGTTGCTGAGGCTCCGGAATGAAGTCAGCCGTTGCAGTAGATGCTTCCCCACTGCTGCTATATGAATGGTAATAGATAGAGCTCTGGGGGGAAGGGTTTGGTGACGCTTCCGATCCTGCTCCTCCTCGGAGGCGCATACCGGACATGGTTTGGAGGACGCCTATCTCCTCTTCTGAATACCCTTGCACCGTCGTAGGTGTGGGGCTGGCTGGTACTGGTTCTGGGTCGGGGGTGGCATACCCTTGAGCGATGTCTGCCAATGGCAGCTGAGGGACGAAGACGGGTAGAGGGGGAGTGGGCTGCCCAGCCCGATAGTTGGTGAGGAGTTCTTCAGCCCAGACACCTGGAGGGGTTTCTCCCTGGCTACAGCCTGCTTCAATAAACTCCCAACATCGTGAGCATACTTTGGCTGCCGCCATTCTCTCCTTGGCTTCAGCCCTGCCTCTCTCTACTCCTCGCTTCTCGGCTAGATACTTGCTGAGCTTGTAGCGCAGCTGTTTCTCCTCTTCTTCGAGCACCTTATAGTTAGCTTCCAGCGTCTCTTGTAAGGTGTAAAGGTGGTCTAAGCGGTAGAGTTCTGCCTGCAGCCCATAGTCGCCTAGCAGGTAGAGGGTCTGTCTCCAGCGCCCTTCGAACTGCCTCTCGGTGTCGAAGCAGTCTAAGTCATGTTCGTCTTGGCCGTAGTTATAGAGGTTATAGCAAGGGGTGGCCTGGAGGATCTCGCCATAGTCTGCCTGGCTTTCTCCGTTCTTCCCCCTCACTCTCAGCTCTCCCAAGGCAACGTCATAGGCCACATACCTGGCCGGTTTGTTGCCCCAAGTCATCCCATCAGGGATGTCAATCCCTGTGTGGTGTCTGTCAGCGTCCCATCGTACCCAAGGCTCTCCAGGGTGGGCATCCTGGGCAAGAGTGCTGGTGGGGGACGTCACATCCCAATCCCCAGGCTGAACGTCGATTTGGTCAGCAGGGGGTCCAAATTCAAGAGGACGCATATCTGCTTCTCCTTCTCCAGTGTTATGTTCATCCATCCCTTGGAAGAAGGCGAGGAGGGAAGCATCGGGAGTGGTGATTTCGAGTGGCCCCTCTGCACCAGAGAGGTCGGATTGGGGAACAATTTCATTAGTGGGAGTTTGGGACATTTGTGAGCGACGATATGGGGATGAGGAAGTAGAGGACATCTTTCGCTGGACTTTTATAACCCGTATGGCCATGGGGTTCTTTCTGTGATATTCCTCTATTAATCTAGACGCTTTGATGTTCTCTACTGGCTCCCAAGAGTCATGGGCTTCGGAGTACCCTTCCCACCGGACTTGATATTCCAGTTGTTTCCTCCTTCCAGTTCGTCTCGAACCTAAAATCGTTGCTACTTCATATTCCTCTTCTCCTTCCACCAATTCTGCTTCTGGATTGGTGTAGTTGGCCCCATGCTCCTCGGTTTCCTTGTAAGGTGTCAATAAGGAGGCATGAAACGCGTTATGGATCCTCCAGTGGCTAGGGAGATCCAATCTGTATGTCACCGGACTAATCACCTCCATGATTTCAAAGGGGCCATATTGTTTTGGGCATAGCTTCACTGTAGGATGTGTCATTTTTAGGTTGGTGCTGTCGAGCCATACCCTTTCTCCTTTCTGATAAGGTTGGAAACTACTTCTTCGCTTCCACATTAGGGAAGCGATCTTCATCGCTTCTTGTGCCTGTGATCTCGCTTCCTGGATCCGGACTTTCCAATTGTCTATTCTTGGTATCTTGCTTCCCCGATTTGGCTGGTGTGCTTTGGGTGTAAAGCCCATCCATAAGAAGAAAGGGGATTGTCTGGTTGTCTCTGAAACGTTAGAATTCATCGTGTATTGCACCAGAGGCAGCCAGTCCACCCAGTCATCTTGTTGGTGGTTGCAAAAGATTCTTAGCAATGTTTCCATTGTCTGATTCGTTCTTTCTGATTGTCCATCTGTCTGTGGATGGTAGGCAGTGCTGATATTCTGTTTGATATGCAGCTGGTCGCAAAGTTCCCTAATGAACTTGGAACTTATTAGTTTATCTTGATCGGATATGATCTTGCTTGGTACTCCCACAAATGGGAATATTCTGTCCTTGTAGAGCTGTGCTAGCTCTTCTGCGTCCATTTCTTCTTTGCAAGGAAGCAAGATGACGCCTTTAGTACAATCGTGGTCAGTGACAGTCAATATACTGTCGTATCCTTTCGACTTCGGCAGTTTGACCACAAAGTCCATGCTGACAGTCGAGAAGGGAGTAGCCCCTTCTTCCGGTGGAATGGGATACAAGGGAGGTCGATTTGGATGAGTGTTTGACTTGTTACTTTGGCAAATTGCGCATCCTTCCACATATCGATCGACAAAGCGTCTTATGGTGGGCCACCAGTAGTATCGCATCATTCCCAGTAATGTTTTAGCTTTTCCTGGGTGTCCTGCTGTGGGACTGTCATGATACTGTTCCAGTAACGTCCTGTGGGTTCCTTCATCACCTGTAACCACCAAGGCTTCATTCTTCCACCATAAGTTATGTCGCTTCTCCAGTCGGTGTCTCTGTACCCAGTCAAGTAACTTTAATCGGTGTCTTTCTTCCCCTTGTTGGTTCTTTATCCGTTCTTCCAATGCAGTAGTGTGCATTACTCGAATAAAAAGATGGTCAGGTAGCGCGACCACTTCTTCTTTATCCCCTTGTCCATCGTCAAGGTCAGGTCTCCTTGACAGGGCATCTGCTTTATTCCTTGCCCCAGCCTGATGTTTCAATTCTAAGTCGAAGGTCCGCCAAGAAGGTAATGTATCTTGCCACTCGACCATTTATTCGCTGAGGGTGTCGGTAATGCAACAGGTTCGCATGGTCTGTATAAACCACCACCTTATGCTTTGCTCCCATGAGTAGGTGTCGCCAGTGTTTCAAGGCTCGCACCATGGCTAAGAACTCTTTGTCCCATATGTCGTAGTTCTTCTCTGCTTGTTTCAAGGCTGCTGAGAAGTAACCTATTGGCCTCCTCTTTCCTTGTTCGTCCTTCTGGAATAATACTGCTCCAATGGCATAATTGGACGCGTCTACTTCCAGTTCAAAGGGTCGCTCCTCATCAGGATGGAGCAGGACAGGGTCAGAAGATACTATCTGGATAAGTCGTTCCAGAGCATCTTTGCATTCTTGGGTCCATTCAAATGGCACCCCTTTCTTTGTCAAGGCAATAATGGGTCGAGCAATCTGACTGAATCCTCGAATGAAAGCCCTATTGTAACTGAGGACTCCCATGACTTTGCGCACTTCGTGTACGTCCTTGATTTCCCGAGGCCAGTCCGTGATTCCTCGGACTTTGGAGGCCTCAATCTTCATCTTCCCTTCGTCTATGTCCCATCCTAGCATGGTTAGTTTTCGCACCATGAACTGGCACTTCTGGGGTTTCAGGAAGTATGACTTCTTCTGCATCAGCGTGAGTAGTTCGTTGACACATTGCTCATGGATTTCTAGTTGTTCAGGACTGTCCCCCAGTGGCAATTCCAAAGTCATCCAGATAGTTGACCGTGTATTCTGCCCATCGGTCCAGCCAGTCACCGAAGTCTCTTCTCATCAGCCTAGTAAAGAAGGCTGGTGCGTTCTTGAGCCCAAAATACATGACGTTGGGCAGGTAGGTTCCATATGGCGTCTTGAAGGCTGCCTTCCAGCGATCTCCTTCTGCCAGTCGCACATTATTGTATCCCCATCGTATATCGAATTTGGAGAAGACCTTTTTCCCTCGGAGTCTTTCCACCTCTTGTTCCAGATGTGGTAAAGGTTCATTGTCTCGTCTGGTCCACTGATTTAGTCGTCGATAGTCTACAATGATCCTCTTCTCCTTGCTGTCCTTCTTGCCAATGAAGAACACTGGAGATGTGTAGCTGGATGGACCTGGAGTGATGTATCGCTTCTCTACTTCATCAGCTAGGAATTTCTTGAGGTATTCTCGCTCATCTCGTGTTAGGGGGTACACTTTGCAGTTTAGTTCCTTTGGTGCGTCAGGTAACAGCTCTATCTGCATGTCTGGTTCCCTTGGTGGTGGGAACCTCTGGGACTTCTCTTCTGAGAAGACATCTGCAAAGCGGTGGAATTGCTTTGGAACATTGGCAAGGGGATCCTCTCCTTCCTGTGGTTTAATCGACTGCTGGGCCCACTTCTGAGCAATAGTCGTCTTTTGTAGGTAAATGGCTTCCCCTTTCTTCAATTGTCGGTTTTCATCTCTTGCTCGCTTTTGGAGTTTTGCGACATAGAGATCCAGGTACTTGTATCGAGCAGTCTCAATCTGTACCGTTCCTTCCATCAGCTGTCCTTTCTTCCAGTTGATGGTGGGGTCGAATTCATATAGGAAGGGATATCCCAGGATGACCCGATCCGTTCCTAAATCTGTGAGATAGAACCTTTGCAAGCTCTCCTTCTCCTTGTATCGGACGCGAAGCCAGCAGTAATGGGTGAGTTCCCCTTGCTTATTCTGGGTTCCGTCGACAGTTTCGTACTACCATGGGTTCATGTAGTTCTTGTTTCCCAATCTTCAGTCTTTTCCAAGCTGAGTGATCGATGAAGTTCTCTGTTGCTCCACTGTCCAGTAGAGCAGATTCCTCGGCCGTTGTGTGTGCAGTGACGAAAGTGAACGGAATATTCATAGCATTCAGTCTTCTAATGTACACTTGCAACACACTATTCTTCCTAAGCCAGGCCGTCGACTTAGGTGTTCCTAAAAACCCTGTTCCATCAGTTCTTCCAACAAGTCCTCCTTTTGTTTGGTGGACATCTTCTTTATGGACGCCGAGGAGGAGCTCTTGTTATAGGTAGGAGGAGGAGATGTAGATCGCCCGGAGACAGTGCTTTCATTTCCACTATCCCCTGAGTCGTCCTCCTTTCTCTGTTTCCAGAGCTCGAGCTTTCCCTTTGTCCCTTGGGTTACTTGATTTCTTCTTGACTCTGTCCTTGTCAGGACAGTTCCGACTGATATGTCCTGCTTTCTTGCAGATGAAGCATTTCCCTTCTGCTAGCAGTTTCTTCTTTTCCTCTGTCAGAGGAGGACGTCGCTTGGTCCTTGCTGCATCAGTGGATACTGAGTCCACTTCCATTGCATTCGGATCTCTTTGGTTTCGCCTTTTCCCAACCTGTAGGGATTTCATGCGATTTTCCCTGGTGGTCAACGATCCACCTCCAGATCCAATATTGGCTTTCATGAGCTGGTCTCTGGCCTGTTCTTCCCTAGCAGCATTGATCCATGCTCGTAGATCATTGATGGCAGGTATATCTCTGACTGGTCGATTGTAGATTCGTCGCACCAGCCAGGTGATTAGTCCAGCCTTGTAGGCTTCTACTGCTCCTGGTGAATTCTGGTCCCATCCTGCTTTACTGAGCAGAACAAGGAATTTGCTGGTATAGTCATCCAGCGATGCTGCTTTAGACATGGACAATTGTTGTAGCTCCATGAAAGCGTCTTCAGGCTCTGTGGTGTCTTTGAATTCTCTGAAGAAGTCATCCACAAATTCGGTCCAAAAGAGCATGTCAGTTGGATCTAGCTGCACTGGTGCATAAGGAGACGGCGGGTCCCCATTTCTTTTTGCTTCTACCAGGTTCGTTTGATTGACCACCCATTCATGTACTTTCTCTCCTTTGATGTAGGTGAGAGCTAGGGCTACTCGCTTCATTGGAATAGTCATGGTCGGGTTGTCGCTGTTGAGCAGATTCCATAGATTGAAATCCTGGACAAAGTACTTCGTCTTTTTCCTGTCTCCTTTGAAGACTTCAGGAGGGTCTCCTTTTAGAGATCCGTTGCCCCCATGGGGGCCTGGTGCCGGCTGAGGTGCCAGATTCGCCCCTGGTCCTACAGGAGGTGCTGCTGGTGGTCCCCCTGCTGGAGGGCCTCCTCCAGGTGGGCCTCCTCCTGGTACTGGTGGACCTCCAGGGTCCGAAGGGGACTCCTCCACCTCCAGGTGGTCCTCCTGCTCCAGGTGGACCACCTCCAGGGTTTACTACGATGGTGGGCCCTGCTCTTCCACCTGCTGTCTGAGTGGCAATGGTGGCTGTCTGCGTTGCTGCAATGGTAGCCATTTCGACTGATTCTTCTGGCTCTTCAACGATTGTTGGTTCAATGGGCGAGACGTGTACTGTCTGCTCTAGTTCTTTCAGCTAGCTCCAATACTTCTGGTGCTTCTGCTTTCTGATCTGTAGTCGGAGGGTCCGACTGTTCTGTTTCTCCACTTGATGACTTTTGTATCAATGGAGCTGGGTCGTCTACTACTGGGTCTCTGGCTTCCCAATGAGTAGTATAAGGATCTGTCTTGGTTCCTAAACCTAGGACCTTATATTCGTCGATGTCTTCGTCCTCTCCTGCGTAAGGACGTCCTTTGTGGTAATCAACAAAGTACCACTGATCGTTGATGTATTCACAAGGAAGGTAGCTTCCTTTGTATCGGACCTCGTATCTGTTAGGTCCTTCCTGGTCTGCCCAACACCAGATGGCAGTTCCTTTGATTCCTGAGGGTAGATCGTCCCTCTCTCTAGCTTTGAACCAACCAAATTTGGTTCCTTGCTTTGATTTCTGGTTGAACTTTACGCGTATGCTATGTTCTCCTTCGATTTCCAGTTTGTCCACTCGCCACTGCCTTTCCTAGGGAGTCGGGACTTGTCTGCCCTCTTACCACTGTCTATGCCAATGACAGTAGGGGTCTTTACAGAAGTATGCGTGTGTCCAACCGTGCTGCTCGTCGAGAGTCACGTAGTACACCTTCTTCTTGTCAGTGGAGAGGTCTGTATAGATTCTCCCCCTTGACTACTTCAGCGTAGGTTGCTGACCGTATGATGACTAGATCCTAGTCTTTAGGCTTCCTGCCTATTTCTGGTTCGCTTTCACAGCGATGTCTGTGATAGAAGCTCGACTTATGTTAAGGCTCCAAAGTGCCTTAAATAAGATCAATGGTCAGCGTCTATAAACGCGTCCTACCAATGCAGATATGCTTGAGTCAAGCAAGCAATACTCGTGGAGGGGAAGGAGTGTTAGATCCTTCTAGAGTATGACAACAAGATGAGAGGGGCTCTGCAGACGGGGTAGGAGTCAACTGTTTGGGATTGGCAAACTAAGTCGAGCTTAAGGCTCAACTGTTTCTACTGGAGGCTTTATATAGCCCTACAGGGATAAGGTTCATGCTACTGTAGTACTGGTTGGTGCTATAGAAGCAAAAGGCGGCTCATAGAAGCGAGGTTGCTTCTATGTAAACGATCTCGGTGCTGGAAGCATTAAGTGCTTCCCCAATCAAGGAATCGACGTACGTGGCTGGTACAGGAACATCTGGGACAGAAGCAATGCTATTCATTGCTTCTTCAGTACATCTTCTGAAAGATACGATCAACGCGCTCCGAACTGAGATATCAACGAACATAAACGATCAAGATCTGACGCACGCATAATGCAAACAGTGCAGTCCCTAGTTCAGGTGTTCCGGCATCTTCCGGACCCCAAACCACTCGGTAACAGGGATACAAAACGAAAATGATGGAAAGGTGCTCCTAGATGACAAATTTTTTAAATAAGAGCAACACGCACCTCTGCTACAGAACCAATCGGCGACCAGGAACTTCGACAACAACTACGATCTAGCAAAGACTATGACCCAGAAGTATCTAACGCGTTAGCAATCATCACAAAGAATGGACCAAAGGCAACTATCCAAGGCTTACAGGACTGGAACCTTGAAGATGGACTAATACTATTCAAAGGAAAAGTCTATATCCCAAACAACGACACCCTAAGAA
>JAGFNK010000798.1:0-21482 GCA_025769875.1 Russula earlei | reverse complement strand
TTCGCAAAACAAACACGTCGGATTTATTCGACATATATGACGGTATCCCAGAAGGTGCTGCCACCCCTGAGTGTGCTCCGACTCCGTCGGATGAAGCGCTTGATTGGGGCAGCGACCCCGAAGATAACGAAGCATGCGTGCACCTCCCTCTCTCCTTTCACTCGCTAAAGAACCTATTAGCATCTCCCCAGCCCCAAAGCGGGCTAGATATGTTTATAAGTGTTCGCTTGTATCATACAATGTACAAATTAGCGAAGGGACTACTTCCCTTCAAAGTGAATGTAACAAAAACTGTTCGAGATGTAGAGGAAAGCATGACTTGAGTAAAATGGGATCCTTATGGCTCCTAGACTCTGGCGCGTCCGCACACTTCACCTTCAAAATAAAAGACTTTATAGAGTATACGCCGGCTTTGCCGCACGAAAGATCCCCTGTTAAAGCTGCCAATAACACTATATATGTGGAAGGCAAAGGCGCTGTGTTGCTTCGGCACACTGTCAACTCTAAAACGGTTGTCACGCGCATTTCTCCTGTTCTCTATATTCCGAAAATTAATACTCGGATATTATCTATGGGGGAGTTTTTACAACAAGGGATGCATGCATTAGGGAATAGAAATCATATTTCCCTACGAGAGGACGGATGAATAATCTTGTCCTCTTACCCCTTATTCCTGGGTCAAACCACATATTGGTTAGACGCCTCAATTGAAAGCGCGCAAGCGCATTCTCTTATCTACGTGGTAGATTATGATGTCATACACCGACGCCTTGGCCACCCATCTAAGGATGTCGTAACATGTGCAAAGACACATACCAAGGGTCTCCCTGAAGACCTGAAAATCCCTCAGGAACAGCCGGTATGTCCTGGCTGCGCGCAAGGCAAGATGCCTGCATCTGCACATCCCCCTTCTGAAACTCGTGCTTCCGCACTGTTCGAGCGTATTCACTCGGACCTTAAGAGTTTCCCTGTGAAGTTGTATCATAAGTACAAATATTTCGTCAGCTTCATTGACGATTATTCCTCCTATGCATGGATCACACTCTTAAAAAATAAAAAGTCGACCATAATGGCCGTCAAGCAATTCCTTGCTATGGTGAAGAACCAATACAAAGCAGGAATCAAAGAGTGGATGTCCGATGCTGGCGGAGAGTACAAGTCCGAGGCCTTTGATAACATCCTAAAGGACGAAGGAATTAAAATCCTGCAAAGCGCCCCATACACTCCACAACAGAATGGACGCGCAGAGCGCTTTATGTGCACTGTAATGGACAAAGCTCAGGCAATGCGCCTTGAAGCTTGTCTACCTCCCTCCTGGTGGAATTTGCAGTGAATCATGGGACACACTGTTACAATAGGACACCTGCCAGATGCCTTCAATGGCGTACACCCTACGAAGTCCTAAAGAACGAGGTCCCTGATATCTCACACCTCAGAGTATTTGGTTGCGGTGCATATGTGCACATACCAGAAAAGCGTCGAGTCAATAAGCTTTCGCCTAAAAGCGAGCTAATGATCTACCTTGGTCACACTGAGGGGATCAAAGCCTCACTCTTTATGAGGCTCCCTAATAATATGCTTTACACAAATGCTACCGCCCTGTATGATGAGACCCTGTACCCCAAATGCGACAAAGCGTGCACTAAAGGTACCACGCGGAAAAATGAACTGCGTGAGGAACTACTGCAACAACCTGTCGAAGACACCATTCCCGGTGTTGACGACCGATTCCCTACAATTAAAAGTGAGGACAATGAGCAGCCTATACAGGCGCCAGAAGAGGAACGCAAGCAAACGCCCATCCCTCCTACAACGTTCCCTCCTCCCCATGAAGAGCCTGTACCTCTTCGAAGGTCTCAGCGGTTGAGGAAAGTACCTACCCGTCCAGGCAACGTCTATGGTGAACGCAGACACCCCACAGAAGTGGAAAAAGACGTTCGGCGCACACGCACATGGAGAACAATGACAGAAAACCAACCCGGTAGCTCCGGTGAGGGTAGTACGTCAGGATCGGCCACACCAGGCCCTTACCCTCCTGTCGTCCTTGACGATCAACCGCCGCAAGCCTCTGAGGATGAGGTAGAAGACATTCTACGTCTTGCAAGGGAAGGGGGAGTCAAATTTCTGAACTATCTGCTCGCCCAAGCAGTTCCACTAAGTTCAGATGCACCTGATACTGCGAAGATTCGCGAATGGACCTTTAGGGACATTCTGCGAATGCCAAGTGAACTCCAAAAGGAGTGGAAAGATGCTTGTCGCGAGGAGTTGGAATCCCTCCGCAGACGCAAAGTCTTCGAACTAGTCGATCCTCCCAAGGATCGCAAAATAATTAAAAATAGATGGGTATTTGACCTTAAGTCTGATGGTCGTAAAAAAGCCAGACTAGTCGCCAAAGGCTTCTCCCAAGTAGAAGGCATTGACTATGATGAAATATTCTCACCCGTGGTACAGTTTGAGACAGTCCGCCTGATGATTGCGCTCGCAGCACTCAAACATTGGCACATTAGCGGACTAGACGTCAAGACTGCCTTTCTCTACGGTGAGCTCGACGAAGAGCTCTATATGGAGCAGCCTGAGGGCTTCAAAATAAAAGGCCAAGAGCGCAAAGTCATGCGCCTTAAACGCGCAATATATGGACTCAAGCAAGTGGCACTTGCTTGGTGGAAAGCCCTTAACAAGTCCATGGCCTTGCTCGGCCTTATTCGCCTTATGTCTGACTCTGGGCTCTTTGTTAGTAAAGACAAGAGCATCATAGCCATCGTCTATGTTGATGATGTGCTCTTCTTTGGAGCAGACAAAAAACAAATCAATAAAACAAAGGAGCGCTTCATGAAGCTCTGGGAATGTCGAGATCTGGGCGATGCCCAAGAATTTCTACGCATGCGCATTCAATGCAAGTCCGGCCAGATACATCTGGACCAGACTGAATATCTACAGAAAGTGCTGCAGCGTTTCGACCTGCTTAACGCAAACCCTGCTCCTACTCCGCTACCAGAGGGCTATCACCCCTCTCCCAACACTTCCGTTGCTGACCCAGCCTTGCGGTCAAAATTCCAGCAGGTTATAGGATCACTCCTATACATAATGCTTGGAACGCGTCCAGACATAGCCTTTGCTGTCATTAAGTTGTCGCAACATGCTGCCAATCCCTCAGAGGATCATTTAAATCATGCATTCTATATTTGCCGATACCTCTTGGGAACCGCCAATTATGCCTTGGTCTATGATGGACCATCTAATGGCGGCCTAATGGCATATGCTGACTCTGACTGGGCTTCTGATCCGACTAATCGGAAGTCCACTACAGGCTATATGGTGAACCTGGCTGGAGCAATATTTTTGTGGAACTCACGAGCGCAGAAAACAGTCGCGCTTTCCTCCACTGAAGCCGAGTACATGTCGCTCTCTGATACGAGCAGACAGTTAGTTTGGATTAAATCCTTACTAACAGAACTTGGCATTAATCTTGCTCCCATCCCACTGTTCGGTGATAACCAAGGCTCAATATTCTTAGCCTCCAACCCTGTGCAAGAAAAGCGCATCAAACATATTGATTTGCGCTATCACTTCATTCGTGAAGTCATACAAAACAAACAGGTGGAGCTATTCTTTATTGAAGGGGCTAATAACCCAGCCGACATGTTCACCAAGAACCTTGGTCGCGTCAAGTTCCTCAAATTCAGGGAGCAACTAGGACTAACGTTCTACCCCTGAATGTGGGAAAATGCTCACGGCATCTACCGATGCACTTAGCAAGGGGGAGTGTTGAACTGGAACTCGAACGGATCAAAGAAGGCGAAGACCTTCATACAAGGTTCAAGATCCGCTCATAGTCGTTACGTGTTAGACAGAACTTTAGTATATGCGCTTATGGCAATAGGGTTACGCATAGTATACTATCTATCACAAGATGCAGCCTTATGCTGCGTCTAGAATGTTTCCACATCACGTGTCACTGAATGCGCGATATAGTGGACACCTGTAGTCACCTCTTTTGGACTTAGGAACAGCCCTGGGTCATAAAGGTATAAATACCATACTTGTAGACGAGTATACACATCGCTCTACACCCCAATATCACTTGAGCATTAGCACAACCTCTAAGGTGGGTTGCTTGGCCTGTTAGCTGCGCTCTATGCTGCGCAACAGGCCATAACCTGTTTAGCATAAAACACTTTGACCGCTGCAGGGATCCTTACTCTTTATACGTGGGAACTGGCCCGTTTCTTGAACACATCTTTACTATCAACTTGTCTTTATGCTTGAGAACTGACACGGCTAGTTACCATGACATCAGACCAAGCTTAACGTTTCACCATGGCTTCTACCTTGAATACTCCTGTTATCCCTGAACCCTCTATCAAACCAGCTTCCTCATCTAACCCCCTTCAACACCGAACTGTCACTCGATGTAACCAAGACAATCTGTCACAGTAACTAGCCATGTCAGTTCGCAAGCATAAAGACAAGTTGATAGTAGAGATGTGTTCAAGAACCGGGCTGGTTCCCATGTGTAAGAGTAAGGATCCCTGCAGCAGTCAAAGTGTTTTATGCTAAACAGGTTATGGCCAATAGGCCCTTCCTAGTACAACTCGGTCCATTGAGAAGCTAGGGTAAGTTTGTAATGGGATAGACTAGGGCTGGTTCCACTAGCTATATGTGTTCAAGTCCATCGGGGACCTTGAACAACACAGAGAGAGTAGAGGAAGGTAGGTCTTAAAGGAGGAGAGCTCTTCTCAGGGGAGTGAAGAGAGACTCTGAGGGAAGGAAGGGAAAGGCAAAGAGTAGATGGTGGATGGTGTGTGTGTGTGAATAGTTGATGAAATGGAGAGGTGGATGTGGTTTGAGGATTAAGAGCAAAGTGGGTTGGATTCTACAAGAGACCAAGCTTAGGGCTTTGGTCACAAAGTACTGAGCTTATATATACAGGAGAAGCGCAGCAGTGGCTGCGCTTTGACTGTGCTACTTGTATAGTAGGAGTCATAATAAGTAGGAGTCATAGAAATGAGGCCACGAATGAGTCAGAACCAAGTAACTGTGCTGCACAGTAAGTGCACAGCATTGCACAGTCAAAACTAAGAAGTGAATATAAATGGGAAGAGAACCAAACAAAGGGAAAGTAACAGCAATCCAGTGTTACCTGGACGTGTATGGATCACATGATAACACAGAAGGGATCACAAGACGCAAGAGATCACAAGACCAGTAAGTAGAGGGACATACGAAAGCAAGCAGTCCATAGCAAAAAGGTAAGAAGTAAATGTAAAAGGAAAATGGTATAACACAATCTACCAGAACAAATCACTGGTAAAGCCTTTTGGCACCCCACCAAACCCGAAGTAGGATACTACCTCCACATCAAAAACCTTTTTCACCCTATTGAATTTATCAACAGATGTTGGTGTAAACTTGATAGACGAGAAGTCGGACTTAACCTTGAATGCGCCACTCATGAAGGCCTTGTTCTTGACAACTGTTAGGATTCTCAACTCCACCTCCTCCAGCTATGGCTGCCATAGTCCCAATCCCTTCTAATGGAGTGGTCAGGGAAAACCCAACATCTATCTTTGATGGAGACCGCTCCCAATCCTCCAAATTCATGAGAGAGTTTGCCATCTTTCGCAATATGAATGATGAAAACTCTCTCTTCAACAATCCCTATAGACGAGTTAACACTTGTCTATCCTTTATAAGGGGCCCTAATGTGGACCATTGGGTTGATACTCAACTGGAAACAGTCAACAATAGTGTCAACGCTCTGGGAATACTCAGGACTGATGAAGCCCTATGGAACAACTTTAGAACTGCGTTTAACAATGCCTTCACGGACACCAATAAAAGGCAAAACACATTTAATAAATTAGCTGTTCTAAGGCAACAAGGACCTGACCTTGATTCCTACATCACCACCTTTACCAACCTTGCTAACAATGCAGGATATGACCTAAATGCAAATGGAACTCTTCACTATTTTGCTAGAGGTCTTAGTAGGCCACTCCTTAACAACATCTTATCAAGGGAAACCCTACCTACCAATTTTGCAGAATGGACCGAAGCGGCTAGAAAGGAACACAACAGATATGCCGTTAGGCAAAGCTATATGGGAGATATACACAATATCGTGCGTAATCTCCAACATTTCCTAAACTTCCGCCCTACCAACACTACATTCCACCCTCCTCCTGGACCGCCTCCTAGGGTTAATCCTACCTTTGTACCAAGGAACCCTACCAGTCAATTTATCCCTAGGGGCAACAATCAAGTTGTTCCAATGGATGTTGATTGCACTAGAGCGGCCACTACTGAGCAAGAGAAGAAACAACACCAAGTGAAAGGTTGTTGCTTCTTTTGCTCTAAACAAGGACACTGTTACGAACCAAGGCCAAGTCCTGGCCAAGGATTGTCCTATTTTACTCAAGAAAGACCTCTCTCACTTTGCATTGCCGACTCCCTTCCATTTTTTGGGCTATCCCTCCTGTGGTACAAGATATTGCTATTGCAAAAGCACTCTAACACGACCAGGCACCGGTTTCCTAATCAGGTAATCATCGCGTGGCAGCCACATGGCCACCCAGCCACCATGGACCCGAAACAGCGGCACAAACTCTTAGAAACTGTTGCATAAATCATCTGACGTCATCAAGGCTCCAATGACATCATGGCTGACTGAGCGACTCCACAGTGACCTCATAGGCTCACTAAGCGCCCCACAGTGACATCATAATGATGTCATCGCTCCACAATGATCAGTAATGCGCTCAGTAAGCCTGAAACTTGGCATAAGCAAGTTTATGCCTCTGTAGTCCTATTGGATGGTACCAAAGAGTCTAGAATAGTCCCAGTGCTTTGTAATCGACCCTGTACACTGTATATAAGCCCCAATGAAGCATGGCAGTCGTCAGACTGTCCATTTGTGATACTCTCCACTTCCTGGGTACTCCCCTGCAACTGCTCAGTCTAAAGCCTTCCCTCATCTTCAAGGTACTCTTCAACGACCGCCTTGTTTAAAGTCCCTCGCTGCACTGGCCTCTACTCTTCGCCTCTGCCTCCTGCAACACGTACCAGTCCCCCTCTGGTATCTTCTAGTCGTTTGGCTCGTCCTCCTGTTCAACGCTGTTTACGCCGCGTACCATCTGTTCCGACCCCTGCCCACCTGCTCCTGAGTCCTTAGTGATCAGCAGTACGTGTCTTGACAGACACGTCGCATGCAGCTGTCCTAAAAAGTTGACCACCTTCAAATCAGTTCCTATGAAAACACGTCTGGTTGAAGTTATAGAACCAGATGAATACCAGGAACTGTACTACCCTGAAGAACAGGTCGACACCCATGTTCGTTTAGCTCAAACTGATGAACAACCAACCAAATATTATCAGGAAAATCCTCCTGATGATCAACCAGCCCAACAACCTACTCAACAGGAGACACAACTTATAATGAGGGACCATCTCCTGAGGAAGTTGCAGCTATAATGTCTGGATATTCTGAAGAACAACATTGCTCATGGGCTACTGCCATGGTCAATAACGGTGAAGCGAGCCAAACCAGGGCGCGCAGAGTTTGTGGGGCTGGACGGCGATCCGAGACGGTTGTCTTGATCCAAGAGCAAGAGGAATGTAAGGAGGAGGAAGGGAGAAGAGAAGGAGAGGAGAGGAGAGTAAGATCACTTGCGCGCAGTTGTTTCTGACTGAAGGTAAGGGGAACTCAAGAAGACTGTATTCTTCTTCTTTTTTACTACAGAGTAGCTAGGTGTTTTATATACAGGAGAGAAGTACTAAGGATGAAAGGCATGAAAGGGAGATAGGCATGAAAGAGAATCGAGACTGGTCGAGACGGTCGAGGCCATGGTGAAAGGCCTGAGATGTGAACGCGTCGCGTGTGCCGAGGTGTGGTGTGTGCACGTGGTCGGTGGCGAGGACTGGGCGATGCGATGCGAGGAAGGAGGCAAGGTGTGGGAGGAGGTCGAGCGTCACGCATCGCGCGCGGTCCGCACGTGGTTCCGAGGCCAGCGATATGGCTCACCTTACAACAGCGTGGATTTTCCCCCAGCTTGAATTACCTGGCCTTAATTCAAGCTGTCTTCCCTAGTGATGTATTTGTAGCAAGACTCAATTCAATCAAAGTTCCTGTTCAAATATGCACTAGTGGATGAAGGGCTGATCTCACTGCTCTACTCAATAGTGGAGCAACCAACAATTTCATCCACAAGAATATCATCACTCGTTATAAACTCCCAGTTACTACTCTACAAAAACTAAAGGTCATGTGCAATGTAGATGGTACTCACAATAAAGCTGGAACTGTCACCAAAGTGTTAAGGCTCCAAAGTGCCTTAAATAAGATCAATGGTCGCGTCTATAAATGCGTCCTACCAATGCAGATATGCTTGAGTCAAGCAAGCAATACTCATGGAGGGGAAGGAGTGTTAGATCCTTCTAGAGTATGACAACAAGATGAGAGGGGCTCTGCAGACGGGGTAGGAGTCAACTGTTTGGTATTGGCAAACTAAGTCGAGCTTAAGGCTCAACTGTTTCTACTGGGGGCTTTATATAGCCCTACAGGGATAAGGTTCATGCTACTGTAGTACTGGTCGGTGCTATAGAAGCAAAACGCGGCTCATAGAAGCGAGGTTGCTTCTATGTAAACGATCTCGGTGCTGGAAGCATTAAGTGCTTCCCCAATCAAGGAATCGACGTATGTGGCGGTACAGGAACATCTGGGACAGAAGCAATGCTACTCATTGCTTCTTCAGTACATCAACTGAAAGATACGATCAACGCGCTCCGAATGTGATATCAAGGAACATAAACGATCAAGATCTGACGCACGCATAATGCAAACGGTGCAGTCCATAGTTCAGGTATTCCGGCATCTTCCGGACCCCAAACCACTCGGTAACACAAAGCAGTTGACCTTTACATTCAATTTAAAGGACAAGAATACCGAATGCGCTTCTATATTGCTGAAATATCAACCAATGACATGCTTCTTGGCTTCCCATTCCTCCGTGCTACCAACCCTGCTGTTGATTGGACCAAAGGAACCCTTGAGGATACTGTTGTAGCCTCTACTTGGGACACCAACAAATGGATCAAGCGACTTCCTATACCCCCATGCTTCAATCCTACTCCAATCAGAGTAGCTAAGATCAGCACTTCTACCCAATTAGCTGCACAAGCAGCTGATCAAGACAAGAAGGACTGGAAGGACTTAGTTCCTCCCGATTATCATCGCTTTGAAAGGCTCTTTTCCGAAGAAGCCTCTCATCGCTTCCCCACCTCCAAAACTTGGGATCATGCTATAGACCTAATCCCTGATGCTCCATCTATGCTCAATTGCAAGATCTATCCTCTTGCACCAGTGGAACAACAGGCCCAAGATGAATTCCTAAAGGAACACTCAGAAAAAGGATATATACGTCCTTCAAAGTCACCATATGCCTCTCCTTGCTTCTTTGTAGGCAAGAAAGATGGTAAACGACACTACATCCAAGACTATAGACGTCTTAATGCAATTACTGTTGAAAATAAAACCCCCCTTCCTCTCATTCCTGAAATCATCACTGTCATGAACCATTCTCTGGAGAGGGCCCTTGAAGGACCCTTCCTTATAGGAGGAAACCCAGCCTCTATGGTGTCACCCTGTTCACACGAGCAAAAGGGGTGAGTAGAGGTGTCCACAATAGCACGCGCGCATTGTCACGCGAGCAATTCTCAGCACAATCAACATACAACAAGCCCCACTTAAGGGCAACCCTTCTAGCAGTAAAGGACAGTATTAGGACCTTCCTAAGGACCCTTTAGAACGACCCTAAGTGCTCTACAATAGACACTAACCTAGTATCAAAGGCCCTACAACGTGTTATTAGACTAACCCTAATAACTATAGAACGAACTATAAGGCAATACTAAGGACCTTAATAGAAACATTAGGGTCGACTTTAAGGACCCTAATAGAACTATATAAGGGGCCTTATAGAATAACACTATCCCCCGAACCAGACTGCGAGTCCTCAAATGACCGGCCCTAAACTAACTAACAAGAAATGAATCAGGTGCTTGCATGTGTACTAAAGCAGTGAACACGTGGACAGTGAAGGCTCTTACTCATCAAGAGAAGCCTTCTTACTCAGCAGCTTACTGAGCATGACTGAGCATGCTCAGTAAGCGTACCCCGACTTCTTACTCATCACTCTATTGTGCTTGATAACAAGGTTATGACTTGTTCCCTATTTAGCAGTTCTCTTGTAGTATATAAGCGCTCAATAAAGTAGCGGACAGTCCTCAGACTGTCCATTTGTTTACAGCACTCTCCATCCCTGGGATACTCCTTTAAGGACTGTCCCCTTGTGACTATCTTGGCCTCTTCTCTGCGTGACTGCTCTAATCTCACCGTAACAGTGCCTCTCTGGTATTTGTTACTACTCTGGACTCTACTCTTTGCCCACGCGGTCTTGGATGTCTATCGACTCGTCTTCGAGCTTATCCCTCACTCTTGAACTGGATAGTTCAACAGTGAGTCTTGACAATCACTCGCTTAGGAAGTAAACAATACTTCACTAAGTTCAACATACGATGGGGTTATAACAACATACACATCAAAGATGGCGACCAATGGAAGGCAGCATTTAAAACAAACAAGGGCTTATTTGAACCTATGGTGATGACCTTTGGTCTCACTAATGCCCCTGCCACCTTCCAATCTATGGTCAATGATATCTTTAGAGAAGAACTCAATCATCATGATATGGAGTTCCACATCTATATGGATGATGGCATCATTGCCACACAAGCATCTAAAGGATGGGAGTACCATACAGATCTCGTTACTCGCATCTTTAAGAAGCTTCAAGATAATGACCTCTTCCTTAAACCTGAGAAATGTCAATTCCACAAAGAAGAAATTGACTATCTTGGCATCATTATCAGCAAAGGAATGATCAAGATGGACCCAATCAAAGTCAACGAATTCGTGATTGGAAAGCCCCTACCAATCTACATGAACTACGCTCTTTCCTTGGATTTGGGAATTACTATCGCAACTTCATTCCAAAATATTCAGATATCGTTCAACCTCTAGTCTGGCTCACAAAGAAGAACAAACCCTGGGTCTGGGATAACTACACAGAATCTTCATTCAATATTCTCAAGAATATCTTCACCCATTACCCTGTTCTTCGCAACCCAGACTTCAACAAACCTTTCATTGTGGATGCTGATGCCTCTTCTTTCGCTCTGGGAGCCACTATATCTCAGCAATTTGAAGATGGTATCCATCCTCTGGTATATTTTTCAAGATCCCTACTACCAGCAGAAGGGAACTACAATATCCATGACAGAGAACTACTCGCTATAGTATCTGTCCTTAAAGAATATCGACACTGGCTACTCGGGGCACGTCATGAAGTAACTATTCGCACAGATCATGCCAATTTGGCCCTACTTCCGCAAACCCCAGGACCTTTCACCACGTCAAGCAAGGTGGATGGCCCTTCTCCAGGAATACAACTTCAAGTTGACAACTATCCCTGGAAAGTCTAACACTGTTGCCAATATTCTATCACGACGACCTGATCATAAAGGAGAAAACATCCATAACAAAGCTATCACACTCCTACCCGATCATGTCTTCAATGAACACTTGCAGATGGCAAACTGTCCCTGAAGCTCGTGCTCCTACCCTTAACCATACCTTTGGCGATAACCAGGAAGCTTTTGCACGCAAAGCTTACTCACACAAGTCACTCCCCTTACGTACTTACCTGCCTGATGACCCCTGTTTATGACGATGGAAGTCTTGAAGGAAGTCCATGATTCCCCAGTGGGAGGACACCCTGGCATTGCTAACACCTGGGATCTTATAAGAAGGAAATACGAAGGACCTAGACTCTGTCTATTTGTGGAAGAATATGTCAAGGGATGCTGCTAAGTGTCAAGAATCTAAAGCCATCACCACCCTGAAACATGCGCCACTCCAACCATTCAATACAAATGTGTCAGCTGGCCCCTTCCAATATGTTTCAATGGACCTTATCACAGGATCTTCCAAAGTCTGGATCATATGATTCCATTCTCACATCATTCGATCAAGGCTGCTCAAAGGCTGCAAAGTTTATCCCCTGCAATAAAACCATAGATGGTCTGGGCATTGCCATCAAGTACCTGGCTAATCTATTTCCATGGTTCGGAATTCCCAAGAGAATCATCTCTGACAGGGACCCCCATTTCAAAGGAAACTTCGCCAGGGCCATCTGTAAAGCCACTGGGATCAAACAAACAAACTTGAGCACCTACCTTTCACCCACGCACGGATGGACAAACCTGAGCAGAATGAACCTCTGGATAGAGACTTATCTAAGGGAATTTCGTAAATGGAATGGCAAAATGACTGGCACACACTACTTCCAATTGCTGAGTTTGCTCACAATTCTTGGTGACATGAAGGCACCTAGGCACACACCACATGAACTTCTTCTTGGTTTCAATCCAACTGCCAAATGGACAACAATGGATATATCTGTTCCAGAGGCTGAAACATGTCTCAAAATCATGGAACAGGTACGATCCAGGGCACAGGAGGAACTTCTGAAACTGTATCAAACCATCAGAAGAACCAAGGAAGCTCGAAGAAGGACAACTTGTGTGGCTGGATGGACGTAATCTGGTGGTTAAGGCCCCATCAAAGAAGCTTGCCCCTCGGCGTTATGGACCATTTGAGGTGATACTGTACAACAAATCACACCAGTGGCATATCTGCATCAAATTGCCCCCATCAATGAAAATCCACAATGTGTTTCATGTGGATCTTCTCATGCCATTCACTGAAACAGGGGCATACTGGCAAAGCTTTTACCTGACCACCACCTGACATTGTACAAGGAGAAGAAGAATATGAAATTGCTGCTATCATTGGAGACAGGAAGCACCGAGGCAGGACACAATACCTTGTTCATTGGGAAGGATACCTGGTTTTGGAGCACTCATGGGTCAATTCTGCTGACCTTCATGCTCTGGCTCTACTCAAAGAATACTTGAACTCAAAGACAAATTCCCCTGTGGGTGGACGAGCTCATGTATAAAAACCCTCCTCCAGAACTCGAAATGGCAGAGCATCTTCTACAACTTGCTTGCCATCTCATCCACTCTACCTACCAAACTCCTTCCTCACTTTCTTCACCTTCACCTTCCACACCTTCAAACTTGACCTCTTCTCACTACTGCCAATGTCTCAATCCCCAGTTTATATTCCATCCTCACCCATCCCAACCTACTCATCCCCTGCCTACTGTCCCCAGTCCCCAGTCCCCACTTGTGCCTCCCCCATTCTCGCCTACCCTTCCTCCACTCTTTCCTATGCCGACGACGTCACCATCGCCTCCCCCACTCCCCAATTGGCAAGAAGGTCTTTACCCTTCAAAAACTCTCCTGCCTACAAGTGCGATGAGGATGACAACAACACCGCTGCCTGAGTCTGTCTCTCCCCTCTTTCACCATCCGTCTCCCTCTCCTCAACCCTTCTTGGATCTGAGTGCAACACCCTGGGACTTGACCTCTTCCCAGCATGCACTCCATCCCCATTCTCCCTTGCCAAACAATTTGAGGCCGCCAAATTCTTTGACGCCCCTCACCTTCCACAACCCAGCCCTGACTGGATCCCCTCCTCTGATTACCCCCTTATCAACTTCGCAGTCCCTGAGTACCCTGGAGGAACCATGTACAGGGCAAACTGGTTTCTCATTGAGCTGGACTCTCGACCAGAACCCCTCATCCATGCTACCCTTGGCAAGGGAGCCCCCATCTTCTCTCAAGTATTCACACCGATCCCCGCTGCCTGGCCCATCTCTGTCCACAATGAGGAGCAGTGGGACATGCTCCTCACTGACCAGCCCTACATGAACTTCGTCGATAGGGCCATTGAGGACGACAATGACCCCTCCCTCACAGCAGGAGTCAAGTCATACAGGTACAGGACAACGGAGATCCTCAAGAGGAGACAAACCATACGCCTCCTCTTTGCCCAAATAATTGAACATCAAGGCCACCTCAAAGAGGTCAGACAATCCCTTGCCACCGCCAATTCTCTCAATCAGGTTACCCTCAACCTCAGGTGGCAAGACAGATCAGATGAAGAAGAAGATGGTAGTCGCTTACAGAACTTATGCGACTCAATTCGTCTTCCTCCGCTAACTCCTTCTGACTCTCTGGCTCATCCTTCTCATCCAACACTCCCAGACTCCCACCAATCTCCTCCCGTCACTCCAGAAAATCCTGCTTTCATTGTGGTGAACTGGGGCACATTCGACCAAACTGTCCCAACAGAGGAGATTATCAAACAAAAAGGGTATGATCTGTGAAGTTGGACCAGCCTTGGAGGAAAGTAGGTCAGCCTTATCATTGTCATTCTCACTTCTAGGGGCCTTGATGGGGGGGTGATGTTACACCATTTTCCTTTTACATTTACCTCTTACCTCTTGCTATGGACTGCTTGCTTTTGTACATCCCTTTACGTACTGGTAAGGTGTGAAACGGGTAACCCCTGGGTAAATTTTCCTGAACCCCTACCCGTACCCGTGAACACCGTACCCTTACAGATAAAGGGTACAGTTTCACCGTACATTGCTCGGGTTCACCGTTACTGGTACGGGTTCTATAATAACCACAGTATGTAAGAAAAAACCATGGGTTTCACGTATGTATCACTAGCTAGTAAAATAAAAGAAGTACGTAGTATAACTAATCAAGCGAAATGTTCTTTTTCGACGACACTGCAGCCAACACATCATCAAACACAAGGAGACCGCAACAGGCCCAGGAACCAAAGCAGAGAAAAGCTTGAATTGAACCCAATGAGAGATTATTGTGCGTGAATGGGAGAAGGTGATGGCCTTGTGAAAAAAACCGTTCAACAGCTGTCGAGGTGGCAGGGATACTGAGATAATCCAAAGCCATACGATGAAGGCTTGGATATATGAAACGGTTGTTGTACCACCACTTCAGTGGATCTTTGACGTTTTCAACAGGGAGGCTCAAGTAGGCCTGGACCTTGTTCCGGTGGAGTTGGGTAGTGACAGAGAGATTACCGAATGATGCGTATCGTTCATTGTTTGCTTCTTTCATTTGGGCCGAGTCTCAGTCCAGGTCATCAGTGGTAGGCTTCTCATACTTCACATATTCATCATAAACAAGGTTCTCCACCACCTCAATCCATTCACCTTCCCAATTCTGGTTGCAAAAATATTCAAGTTTCATGCCAGGGTGTAGAACCATAGCAATGCGGTATGCAATAGAGTTGTCGGTGAGGGAGTAGTAATGGTTCAGTTTCTTGCGTGCAAGCTTCATGGCTTCAACGAGAGCAGCTGGGAACTCTTTCCCTGTCTTTGGGTTGAGATGGCTGGTAAGCCGATCCATTGTGGGAATGATGGCAGCGACTCCCATGGAGTCTTGTGAAAAGAAGATAGTTGCGTTCTTGAATTGCTTTGGGGAGATATTAGGAATTAATTCAATTAAGTAAAAATATGACTTACCCATAGTACCAAGACAGGATCTTCAATGATAACCCACTCTTCATCATCAAGCTCATACTTCCGAAGCTTGAGGACCTTGTCAGCCATCATTGCATCAATAACCTCACAATATTTCGTTGCAAAACAAAGCATGTAGTACGTCGAATTCCAGCATGTCACAATGTCACGTGGCATGAGGCGCGGCTTGAGTCCGAGCTCCTTGCAACACTTGCGCCACTTCAGGAGAGTGATAGTTGTTGAGTGAATGATAGCAAATGACAGATGACAAAGCTATTGAATCAAGATCAGTGGTTACTCCAAGTCCCAGGGAACAACTAAGATAGTACATACCTTCGTCACGATTTGACGAACAGTAGCTGTAGTTTCCATGATCTCTTCCTTCTTCTCCTCGTCTAGGTTCTCAAGTTCATCAATACCATCATCATCATTATCCTCATCCAGTACATCCGATCCGTCTTCATCTTCATCCTCGTCCTCATCCTCAACTTTGACTTTGTCCTCATCTTCTTCATTGAGTGCACCATCTTCACCAACATCATCATTGTTATCGGATACACCAGCTAATGCAGCATTGAATGGGCTGAGGAGGGCTTTGGCCAAGAGATGCAGAGTGTGATTGAAACAGCGGACGTGGTTTTGTCCATCAAAAGAGTTCTCCATCATTGCAAGAGCTTTGGTCTGCGTGTCGTTTGCAGATCCATTGTCAGCGTTTATGGCCAGAATACGATCTTGGAGTCCAAACGTTTCGAGCATCTTCTGAAAGGCCTTTGCCAAAGCTGTACCCGTATGAGATTCCGGAACCTCAATGATATCAAGTAAGAAAGCTAGCATGGCACCTTGATGCTCAAGGTGTACAGTCCAGGCAACGAACACGTGGTGGTTGGTTGAAGTCCAACAATCGGTCGTGAAGTGAATGCAACCTGGATGTTCTCGCAGTAGTTTGCTTATCCATTCACGGCACTTGATGTATGCGGCCTTGACATCACGTCGAACCATGTTTGGACATGGAACTTTACGGTTGGGGTGCCCGGTGTAGCGCGTCCGGTGACGTGCGAGTGAGATCGTAAGGCTGACTGGTCCAAGCAGAAAGAGTAGAGGAGGGGGGGAGAGGAGGAACAAGTGGTCGCACGCAGTCGTTCTGGTTCAGGCAGAGGTGGACAGATGAGGGGGAAAAGATTCTGATTCCACTGGACTTCTCTTTTTACTACAAGGTAGCTAGGTGTTTTATATACAAGAAGGGGAGTAGTAAGAGGGGGCATGTAATGAAAGGAAATGAGATGATGAAAGGAAGTAGAGTCTTGAAAGGCAATCGAGACCGGGCGAGGCGGTCTAGGCAATCGTGAAAGGCTCGACGCGGAAACGCGTCACGTGTGCCGGAGCATGGGGTGCGTGCGCGTATGGCGATGGGTGGGCGATGCGGTCGTCCGGGTCTTGACGTCGGGTGTGAGGTGGTAGGCGTGCTCGTGAGGTCGGTGCGTGGTCGGTGGCAAGGGCTGCAATGCGGTCGGTGGCAGACAGCCTGGCACGCAATCGTGTCTTGTGAGCGTTTGGCATACGCGTGGTTGGTAGAAAGGGCTTGAAGTTGGGCACAAGAGAGGTCGCGGGTGCGTGCGTGTGTGTGTGCAGCTGTTGGCAAGGGATGAAAGCGAGCTGAGGCAAGGGAGAGGATAGGCGTCATGTCGTGTCGCGTCGCGTTTCCGCACGTGATTTCGTGGCCAGCCATAATCCTCCTTACACCTCCCGGGGGCTTGAAATTTTGACCGTCCTCGGTCAAGCGTCCGAATGCGAGACTTTGAACCTTTTGTGTCTGATTTGTGGCGGCGGTCGCGGCTGCTTGTGTTGTGGCATCGGTAGTGGGGGAGGAGACGAAGGGTGGCGGCGCCGGAGGGTGAGGGTCGTGGGAGACGGAGGCGCTGGAGATGAGGGCGAGGGTGGTGGCAAGACGGCGGCTGCGTGGCGATGGGGTTGTCTTGTGGTGTGTGCGTCGTGTCAAGTGTGTCGTCTGGGTCATTGCGAGCAGTGATCCGCTGTGTCCTGGAATGCGGGTGCGGAATGGCGAAGTGAGGGGGGCTTGGCGTGGCGTGCGTGCGGCTAGAGTCGGGACAGAGTGGGCAGCGTTGTCGAGAAGCGAAGACGTAGGCGGCGAGCGTGAGTTCGTAGACAGAGACGTAGGTGGCGAGGACTTGGGAAGGAAGATGCGTGGGGCGGCTTGCGCGGGGGTAACGTTTGTCGTCATTCGGCGGCGACGGTGGTGGGGTCGTCTCCACTGCAGGTGTCGGCAGCAGACGTGGGTGAGAGCGCGCGAACGGACGGGGAGGCGATGTGGGATGCGGCGCGTGGTATGCTGCTGGTGTCGGCGGCGGCTTTTCCTACAGCGGCGGTGTGGCGGCTGCTGCTGTTCCTGTTGGGGCGTGTCGTGGCTAGGTTCGTGGCCGAGGCCTTCTTGGTCTTCTGGGGTGGTGCTGGTGGCGAGGTGTTGCGACGGTGCTGCGATGCTGGTGTCGCGTGAAACTGAGACTGATGCGGCGGGCGCGGAGACGAAGGCTGAGGGTGAGACCAAGGAGGCGGCGGCGGACAGAGCTGGTGTGACGGCGGAGGCGGACGGAGCGGAGGCGACGACTGAGGGCGACGCAGGGGTGACGGCAGCTGTGGCTGACAAGGGCGTGGCGGCGGTGGCTAGTGAGACAGTGGTGGAGGCGGCGGCGTGTGGCGCTAAGACGTCGGTGGCTGAGGCTGAGGCTACGGGGGCGGCTGACGAGACTAAGGCTGCTGGCAAGGCTAAGAGCACGGCGGCGGCGGCTGACTGATCTAAAGCTGGGGCGACGGTGACAGCTGGCAAAACTGGGGGCGCAGTGGCGGCGGCTGAGACTGAGAGGGCTGAGGCGACTGAGGGCGTGGGTGCGGCAGAGCGCGAGACGAGAGCTGGGGCGGTGGGCGGAACTGGGAGTGCAGAGGCTGAGGGCGTGGCGGCGACGGATGCTTGTGCTCCAGCGTCGGTGGCTGACGGACCGGAGGTGATGACGGAGGGCGCGGCGGCAGGGGGCGAGACGTTGATGGGCGAGGCTAGGATGGAGGCGGGCGGGGTGGAGATGGCAACTGAGGGCGTGGGGGCGGACGAGACTGGGGCGGAGACGGTGGCGTGTGGCACTAAGACGTCAGTAGGTGAGGCTGAGGTGACGGGGGCGGCAGGGCGCGAGACAGGGGCAGTGGGCGATACTGAGATGACTGGGGCGACGGCGATGGCAGCTGTAGAGGCTGCGGCTGGGAGCATTGGGGCGGGCGGCGCTAAGACGTCGGCGGGCATGAGGGCGACGGGCTGGCAGTTCTCCTGTTCCGGGGTTTCGAATGCGAAGTCGCGTCGGGGGTCTTGCCTGAGAGAGTGGGGACCGCGTTCCCACCTAATGTCACAGGGAGGCTGAGAGAAGATCTTGACTAGTGTGTCGAACATCTCCCGGAATTCGACAAATTGCCCTCGCTGTTCGTTCATGCGCCAAGGACCGAGGCGTTGGGAGACCATTTTGCGGTCGTCCAGGTGAAGTCCGAGCCAGAATGCCCGGTCGCGTTCGTCATAGGAAAGGCAGCGTGCACTCACTAGGGGCTCGCATATCTCCTGGAAGCTCCGGCCGTAGTCCGATACGTCTCTTCGGTCACGCATCTGAAGCCTTGACGAGGTGGCAATGAGGTCCTCTAGCTCCTGTTGGAGGTACCGGAGCTGGGTCGGCGTGATAATGGAAGCGTCGCGCGGCGATGGCGGATGGTGGGAGGAGGGGAGTGCGACTGGTGTGGGAGCTGTGGGTGTAGCCGGGTAGCTGAAGACTTGAGCGTTGTTGGCGGCGAGCCAGGCGTCGACGGCGTCCTTCAGTCCACGTCCGTTGCTGCTGATGGGGATGGGTTGCCTGTTTGGAAGGTGGAGGCGACTGTTGATGATAACAATGCAGCCGGTGTAGCAGTACTCCTCGGCAATCGTGCACCATCGCACTCCATGGCCGGGTTGGGCACAGAAGGGGCAGCCGTTGGGCCTCGACGCTTGGCGGAAATAGGTGGAGACGTCGGACATGGTGCGTTGGTGCTGCGGCGGGCAGTACTAGCTATCAAGGAAGCATGTGGACGATGAAGCGGCGCGCGTGGACGTGATGGTGAAGGCGGCGGCAGCTGCAGGCGATAAAGACGAGATGGAGGCAGGTGTGGAGGAGTGAAACAACAGCGCGTGGGGCTGCGATGGCGGTGGACGATAATGCAAGGTGTGCGTGTGCGGATGCGGTCGGTACTTGGTGCGGTGCTGATGTGGGTGTGGGCGCTCGGACTTGGGCGTGCTGCTGAACTGAAACTTGGGCTGGCGGCTGAAATGGGACTCGGGCTGGTGCTGGTGCTGGTGCTGGTGCTGGTGCTTGGGCGTACTGCTGGTGCTGGTGCTGGTGCTGGTGCTGGTGCTGGTGCTGGTGCTGGTGCTGGTGCTGGTGCTGGTGCTGGTGCTGGTGCTGGTGCTTGGGCGTACTGCTGGACTGGTGCTTGGTACGGCGCGTGGTGATGGCGTGGGATGCACTGTAAGAGTTCGTAGATGGAGAGCGGGCGTGGGTGCGGAACGCGAGGAGCTAGGAGCAAGGGGCCTGAGGACGGGGCAGTAAACTTGAGTCTCGATGTGAGGGCACGGGTTTGCAATGGGCTGGAGGAAGTGGCTTGGACTCGCGCGCGGGAACTTGCTCGTGAGGGGCGAGGGTTGCAGGGGGCAACCTGGAGCCAAGGGTTTGAAAGGGATCTTGAGAACACTTGGATCTTCAGTCAGCCTCACTGGGGCAGCCAGTTGTAGCGCGTCCGGTGACGTGCGAGTGAGATCGTAAGGCTGACCGGTCCAAGCAGAAAGAGTAGAGGAGGGGGGGAGAGGAGGAACAAGTGGTCGCGCGCAGTCGTTCTGGTTCAGGCAGAGGTGGACAGATGAGGGGGAAAAGATTCTGATTCCACTGGACTTCTCTTTTTACTACAAGGTAGCTAGGTGTTTTATATACAAGAAGGGGAGTAGTAAGAGGGGGCATGTAATGAAAGGAAATGAGATGATGAAAGGAAGTAGAGTCTTGAAAGGCAATCGAGACCGGGCGAGGTGGTCTAGGCGATCGTGAAAGGCTCGACGCGGAAACGCGTCGCGTGTGCCGGAGCGTGGGGTGCGTGCGCGTATGGCGATGGGTGGGCGATGCGGTCGTCCGGGTCTTGACGTCGGGTGTGAGGTGGTAGGCGTGCTCGTGAGGTCGGTGCGTGGTCGGTGGCAAGGGCTGCAATGCGGTCGGTGGCGGACAGCCTGGCACGCAATCGTGTCTTGTGAGCGTTTGGCATACGCGTGGTTGGTAGAAAGGGCTTGAAGTTGGGCACAAGAGAGGTCGCGGGTGTGTGCGTGTGTGTGTGTGCAGCTGTTGGCAAGGGATGAAAGCGAGCTGAGGCAAGGGAGAGGATAGGCGTCACGTCGTGTCGCGTCGCGTTTCCGCACGTGATTTCGTGGCCAGCCATAATCCTCCTTACACCGGTCTTGAAAATATTGATGAGCTCAGGATCAGAGACAATTTGCGGAGGATGGTTGCATTCTGCCACCCATTTTGCAATGTGCGTGCTGTTCAACGTGTTTAGAATAGAGCATTTAGCTGATAATAAGTACTACTTACTGAAACTCTGTGTTTGTGTGTGCTCAATGCGAGTACGTGACAGGCCGCTGTCCTTGGCAGGCAAATGCTGCAAATATGTTGCCAGTGCGGCCTTCACTAGCAGCCTTGCCCTTCATAGCTACATTCACCATGTCCTCGCCAAAGCATCGGATGGCGTGGTGCTTGAGATTCGCAGTTGAAGATTTGTCGCCCTTATCTTGATAGCGCCGAACACCTTTTGAGCCTGTCTTGCAATGTTTTGACAAACAGGTGAAGAAGTGGGAGACGCAGTTTTTGTGAATTTGAATAGAGATGTCGGGCTTGAAAAACGTGT
>JAGFNK010000797.1:0-21521 GCA_025769875.1 Russula earlei | reverse complement strand
ATGGCACTCCCCATTCCTGGGATACTCCTTTAAGGACCGTCCCCTTGTGACTACCCTGGCCTCCTCTCTGCGTGCTTACTTGACTGTACCAGTAACTGTACCCCTTTGGTGCTTGTTACTGCTCTGGACTCTACTCCTAGCCCACACCGTCCTAGATGTCTATCAACTTGTCTCTGAACTAACCCCTCGCTCTTGAACTGGATTGTTCAACAGTGAGTCTTGACAGTGAGAGTAGCCTCAGCATTGGCTGCCTATGAGGCAGCAGAAGAAGGCCAATACACCTTCACCATGTTGCCTCCTCACCTTGATGATGATGGCATTGACCCCACCACTCAATCTTAGAATCATTGGTGCATGGGACCACCAGTCTGAAGGAGGGGTGATGTTACTGAGTGGTTTGGGGTCCGGAAGATGCCGGAACACCTGAACTATGGACTGCATCATTTGCATCATGCATGTGTCAGATCTTGACTGTTTATCTCATTTGATGTTGCATTTGAAATGCATTGATTGTATCTTTCTGAAGATGTGTTAAAGAAGCAATGAGTAGCATTGCTTCTGTCCCAGATGTTCCTGTACTGCCACATATGTCACTTCCCTGATTGGGAAAGTACTTATGACACTGAGATTGCTACTAGGGAAGCACTTAATGCTTCCAGTACCAAGATTGTTTACACAGAAGCAACTATTGCTCCTATGAGCCACCTTTGCTTCTATAGCACCAACCAGTACTACAGTAGCACAGACCTTATCCCTGAGGGCTATATAAAGCCCCCAGTTCATTGCAGTTGAGCCTTAAGCTTGACTTAGTTTGCCAATACCATATAGTTGACTCCTACCCTGTCTGCAGAGCCCCCTCTCATCTTGTTGCCATACTCCAGAAGGATCTAACACTCCTTCCCCTCCATGAGTATTGCTTGCTTGACTCAAGTATATCTGCATTGGTAGGACATGTTCATAGACATGACCATTGATCTTATTTAAGGCACTTTGGAACCTTAACACAGAACCCTTTATCTCTTTTGATGCAGTACTTTTGTTGTTAGTGAGTCTCATGTTGATGACACATAACTACCTCACATGAATCTTGGTTTTTGAGTGGCATTAAGTTTTGAGTGGAGGGGAACAAAGGGAAGCTGAGATTAATTGGGTGAAAGGGAGTTTCAGGGATTGGATGTGCCTCATGGGTGGCATGTGGTATAGTGGCATTCTGTGTGGGGTGCATGGAGGTTGATGCATTGACAAGTGTATCATCAAATTTCTAAGTGGGCTGAGATGTAGGGTGGTCTTTTGAATGTGTTGGTTGTGTGGTTTGTCATGTGGTTTAGGAGCAGGGTGAGGGGAGCCTCCTGTTATGTTGAAAATAGTTGTAAGGATGGGCAGAAGTCTTTGGAATTTCGCAAAAATGTGACACCCAAATCCGGACTATTGGACTTTGTCAGCAGATTAGTGTTTGAACATCATTACAATCCATAAAATTAATATAATTATTTAATAAATTACTTGATAACAAAATTGTGGTTGTTGAAATTGTGGGAGAATGGGATGAACAGAGGGGAGGAGTGTAACCTTTCCAGTTCCTGCTATCCAGTTCCTGTCATCCTAATCACTACATCACATGTTCCCGCTGCCATGCCAGAGACGATCATTGTGCCAACCACCCCACCCACTATGTTTTCCATGGATCTCAATGTGGATCTCAACCAAACAGCATGTGCCGCTTTATCCCAGAACACCCAGAACATCCCTCCCGATGGCACAGAGACTCCTGCCACCTCTAGGAAGTGGGGTGGCTTCACTTATGACCAAGAAAAGGGCAACTATCCCAATCAATGGGGTAGTCTAGCTGAGTTTGACATGTGGTGCCGGCAAGAGGAAGAAGCACATGCCATTCAATTAGTCATGTCCTTGACCCAAACCAACAAGGGGCCGCTCTGGTCCAAGCAGCACATCTATGTTTGTTCGCACCGGATGTCCAGAGGGGAATCAAAATATGTAAAAAAAAACCCTGAGCGGAAACGCAAGATCAAATCTAAGAAAACGGGATGCCGATGCCAGATCACAATCAAATTGTATCCAGACATGCCAGCGGTCCTTGGTCGCTATATCATGGAGCACAATCATGAAATCGGATTAGCCAATATCAAGTATACTTGGCTATTGCATGGAGCGCAGGATCAAATTGCATCCATGTTAGCGGCTAAGGTGGACATTAGAGAAATCATATGTAATTGATCTAGTTTTTGTTGCGCCAGTTATCTGAAAGTGTATCTGCAGGTGCAGCGCATTCAAGAGGCAGCACCAGACAATTCTCGCAACAAATTCATTAACCCCATGGATATCCGGAAATTGGCCCAGCAGATAGACAAAGAGGGCATCCATTTGCATGAAGAAGATGCTGTCTCTGTGAGGCTGTGGGTTGATAGACTCAGAGCTGAAAAGATATCAGTCTTTTATCAAGATAAGCTTGATGAACCACCCCAGACTTCAAAGCTGCATAAAGGGTGCTTTGTCCTTTGCATCCAAACCAAGTTTCAACAGGATGTGTTCTGGTGCCATGGCCACTCATTTATCAGTATCGACGTGACACATAATACAACCCAATATGTTGATCTGCTTCTATTTACGATCATCACTAGGGACCATTGAGGGCATAGTGCATAAGAATGAATCTGGGATCTTGGCACGGAGTACTCATACTCCCTATAGGTGTTCCTGTTGCCTGGATGCTCGCTTCAAATGGCAACATGGAAATCATTTCCTTTTTTGTAAACTGGGTAAAGGAAGCGAGTCCCACTGTCTGCCCCTCAGTAATAATGACAGATTGCAATGAGGCACAAATCGCAGCGCTTCGGGATGTGTACCCACGGAGCCAAGTGTACCTCTGCACATGGCACATCCTCCATGCAATGAGATCACACATTGTTACCACCAAGTTTTGAGCACTGTGGGACAAGGTCAAAGCTTGGGTGAATACAGAGGATATGGCCACATTCTTCAAGCTTTGGGATGATATTGCAAATGATCCCTCTAACCCTCAATCTTTTGTGCATTACCTGGCTTCAAAATGGTTGCCTTATAGCCATATGTGGTCCAAAGTCGTCCGAAAAAGCAAGACAATTTTTGCGGAGGGAGACACCAATATGTTACTTGAAGCATATGTTATCGATTTGACATGGCCAGATCTAATTACTAATTTAATTTAGATATCATCATGTATTAAAAATGCATTGGCTTGACAGGAAGTGGAATCGGAGGATCGACCATATTATTCACACACTAGTGAATGGTATGGAGCCTCATTACCAAAATGAGAGCACATGACGAGCTGTAGGGCTGGTGGGCTCTGATCTGGCTGAGAAATGGTGGCATGAAATCCTGGAAATAGCCAATAGCATTTTCCGAGATTCAATCGAGAAATTTGATGACAACTGCTTCCATGTTGTGTCAGCTTCTCAACAGGGTAAATTCTTTGTTGTTGAAGGTCGATCAATATGTGATTGCCCTGACTTCCCAAGGGTACAGTTTTGCAAGCACATAGCCACTATCCAACACCATTTCCCCACCACATTCCCAGATGATAAGCCTAAGTGCCTCATAGCACAGTCCTCAATTACCCATGCACACACTGGCATTCCAAGACCAGAGGAATCCATTCAAACACTCACAAAAGATATTAGTTACCTATCACAGTCGCTTATCAATCAGCCGATGGAGCCAGCAACAGCAACCCCAGCCATTGTCAAAGCCTACCAGTCAGTAAAGTATAGCCTAACCACCACGATCGCATCTACTCAGCGTCAGAGCAATTTACCCAAAAAGGCTGCAATTGTGCCCAATCAAAACACTTGGACGGAGACCGCCAACCATATGGGAATCAAACAGGCCCCAAAGTGGAAGTGCCTCCCCAACAAGCGTGGGTTGACGGAGAAGAGTATTGGCACTGCCAAGGGCAAGCACTGTCGCATTCACAGCGACCCGTACACTGGGGGGGAACACTTGGGTAAGCACACCAAATCCGATGCCCTCTCCGTCATGGCCCATGTGCAGGCCCAAGCTGCGCATTCTCAGGCATGTGCACCCCCTGCAACCGCTCCCTCCCTCGGCCCAGCCGCAGTGTATTCCCTCCCCTCATCATTGCCCACAGGCGCCTTCACACCACTCACCCCAAGTGTGGCAGCGCTGGCCTTCTCAGCATCACAATTGAGCCCTTAGATTAGTTTATTTTGTTGTCCATAACCCCTGAAACCACCATTATGAAAGTTGACATTGTGTGTGTAATTATTATTCTGTGTTCGAAAACAATTGCGGGGTTTATGGGAATTGCCTTGAGGAGCCACGCTGGTGGGGCACTTACCATTTCTGGAGCGTGACACTTTTTGCGAAAAGACATCAACTATGGGCAGAAAGGTATTTATTATTAGTGTTGTAGGGGCTGTCAGTAGTCATGGCTCAGATGGGTGGTTCTGACCTTGCAGAGCACACTGTCATCTTCATTGTTGCCCATCCTTGCCCCGGGTTTTACCATGGGAAATCCGCACCTGGTTGTGGTAGCAGATCAAGGAGCCCCCCCTGCTGCCACAGTGATACTATCACATGTTGTGGGTTTCAAAATACCAGAGAGTTTCAAAATGCAGTTTTATAAGAGATCGCCACAACAAATTAGCTGATCCTTGCTTGGATATATCACTAATACTGTATACCAAATTATAGATCAAAGAAGTAAAGAAATTTCATTGTGCTTGCTTTGTGATCTTGCTGATATTACAGGGGAAGGCTCAAAATTTGATTTAAACAGTTCTGGATAGAAGTATTTCTCAATAAAATATCATAAAGTGTTCAATATATTATCTATGCATATTATAAAAGCCTCATGTAAAAGTATAGAGAATTCAGAGGAGCAGGAGGGGAGATACAGACAAAAGGGTGAAACTGTGTGACAGTGTGTACTCCAACGCCCATTGGGTTTCAAAGTCTGCCGCTCAGCTACACGTCCAAAGCAGCAGACCGATTGTATGAGTCAGCATGACAATCCGTGACGAAAGTTTTGAAACTCCCAATTTTTGGACTTGCACAATCGGCTTTCTTCCGACTCAACCACCCATCCATCTTATACCAAGGTGATGCTTCAGGGGGCCAGTTCATATATTATCACATCAATTCCAAAAGACTGATCATAAAAATGTGTTGTTGATCCTTTTCTATTTGTGATTTAGTAAAAGTTTTGAAACTCCCCACTCATGATAGTAAGTGTAGTGTACAATGGGATTGCCGGTTGGCGGGCCGGGAGAAGGCGTGGGAGGGGCGGAGTGCGCATGATGAGCGCTTGTCAGCATCGCGCTTCACTCTCTTGAGGTCTTCACTTCTTACTTAACTACATCTATTTGCAGCTGATCAATATTCGGTGAGATCTTATACATGCGCGATAGAACCGTAACTATTGCCGCGCTAGAACGGCGCTGACCGTTCTGGATACACACCACAGGTTGTGCTCACCGAGATTGGGCTGAAACAGAAGACATTCTCCCCGAAGCACACTTACAGAGCCCACAAAGTCCATCGATCGGACGACAACGACGGCATCGCATGGCAGCCGGAAAGCAGAAGGCTACTGCAGCGCCTCTCGCGCCTCCGCCTCCAGCTGCTACGCTAGAAGCGCACGGCAGAAAGCACAAAAAGAAGAGGCGTGCGGCTGCGAAACAACGCCGAGACGAGGTTGATGTCCTTGCCCCGAGCGACGGACTCGATTTCGGGACACTCCCAGCTCCCGAAGAGGGACTCGCCGAGGCCATAGCCGCGGTGCTGGAAGCGCCGCGCGGGGCAGCGAACGGCGGGGGGGCGGGTGCCCACAACCTTGGAGTCGCAGGTGCGGACGCGACTGCGGCGGCGCAGGCAGAATTGCTGGCGACCGCGAACGAGCTGTATCAGCGGATGGATGCAGGCGGGGGTGGATTACGGCCAGACGGCGCGTATTGGGCAGCGCTGCCAGCGCACATTCGCAACTTTGTACGGAACGCCTCCCTCTCTCCGCCGTTGCGTGCTGCGGGTGGTAACGAGCGGACCAAGGCGCAGGCTATGTACGCGATTGCACAGCAAATGGTGCAGACGGGCGAACAAGGCGAGGGTCATGTGACGGGCCCGACCGTCGACGGCGATGCGTTGTTCGAGCGAGAGGTGAAGGCGGCGGCAGGAGGGATGGTTGCCGGGTGGCAAGGGGACATGTCCCTGCCGGTCGATCCGTCCTTTTTTGCCGATGCGGCGTTCGCGGCGGCCCTTGAACAACAGGGGGGGGAGGGGGGGATAATCGGGGTAGGCGTCGGAGTTGCCGAGGTGACGAAAGGCGGTGATGAAGATGAAGAGGAGCGGTCGTATAGCTTAACATCATCTGCCGGTGAGGAGGCGGAGAGGAGGCGGCCGGCGAAGGTGGAGTCACCGGGGACGGATGGGAGTTGGCCGGGCCGGAATGGAAGGAGGAGATCGGTGGTGCCGGGTGGAGGGACGGAGGATGACCGAGAAAATCCCACGAGGGACGGCCAGTCGGTGACCAGTTCGGTCGTTTCGGTGGTCAGCGATTTGCTACCAAAGGCAGAAGCAGCGGCGGCGGCGGCGGCAGCAGCAGCATCAGCAGCGGCGAGCAGCGGCAGCAAAGGCCAAATCATCATCTCCCCTCAACATGCCCTCCCAGACAAGGCCACCATCTTCTAGAGCTCAAGGCAAACTGCCCATGAACTATCCTCCCCCTCCTCCCTCCGCCACTACCACTGCACCCTCCACAACCACGGCCACGACGGCCACCCAACAGAAAACCAGTACGCCATCTCCCACAACCCGCTCGTCTAGAGCTGCATCAAAGGCCCCCCTTCAACCTCATCCTTATCCCCACACTCATCCCCATCACCATCCATCACCTCCCTCCTCGAATGCCTCCCAACATCGACAGCCCACAACTCAAGCACCGTCCTCTCGGAATCACACAAATTCAAACAACAAGATATGGAGCACGAGCTCGACCGAGGAACGCGAGCGTATCAAAGAGTTCTGGCTCGGCCTTGGAGAGGAAGATCGACGCAACCTCGTCAAATTAGAGAAAGAAGCCGTCCTCAAAAAGATGAAGGAACAACAGCGTCACAGCTGCGCCTGTGCTGTCTGCGGTCGCAAGCGGTTCGTCTACAAGCTCTCTCTCGTTTTTTTCTTCTTTTCTTTTTTTGCTTGCTGATTATTGATACATGTGCCCCTCTGCGCGTCCTGCTATATTTAGGAGCGCCATCGAAGAAGAGCTCGAGGTACTGTACGATGCCTACTACGATGAACTAGAGCAGTACGCGAACATCCAGCAGCGCTACGTTGCCTCCGGGGGTGTCCACCCTCCTCCCCCTGGACCAGGTCCTTTTCCCGGTTCTGTAGAGCTCGACAAGAACGGAACCGTTATAGGCGCACCGCGCAGCACGCGAGCGTCCGCAAAGCAGCCTCAGGCACACCCCCCTCAAATCAATGGCCGAAAAACGGGCAAGCATCCTCCTCACGAGAGCGAGTTCGACGACGATGAGCAGGATGACGAAGAGTACGAAGAGGATGAGGAATATGAAGAGGACGACGACGACGAGGATGACAATGAGGACGAGGACGACCCCGAGGAGGATGATCCCGATGAGATGCCCCCAACCAAGCTCCGCACAGGCCCTCGCGCTCATGCTGGGCGCGATCGGCCAGCCCCACCGAATGGGAAAGCTGCCAATGGCGATGGGCTCTTCAATTTCGGGAATAGTCTCGCCGTCACGGGTGCGTTGGCAAATTTTTTAACCTTTCTCTGTTGCGTGCTCCACTTACGTACCACTCTACTCCACTTTCTCAGGTAACATTCTCACAGTCGCAGACGACCTTCTTAAGAACGATGGACAAAAGTTCCTCGAGATGATGGAGCAACTCGCAGAGCGGCGCATGCAGCGCGAGCAGCAGGCTGCTCAGGATCTGGAAGAGGATAGTGATGCAGACGACGAGGAGGAAGGTGACGACGACGACGATGATGACGACGATGACGAGGAGGAGGACGAGGAGGAGGAGGACGAAGGAGAGGTCTGTATCAGGACTCTTTGGCATTGTGAGGCGATGCTGACGTGCGCAGGCGCTCACCGAGGATCAAAAGATGGAAGAGGGCAAACGCATGTTCTCCATCTTTGCCGCACGCATGTTCGAGCAGCGAGTGCTCCAAGCGTACCGAGAAAAGATCGCGCAGGAGCGTCAGATGCAGCTGCTTCGTGAGCTTGAGGACGAAGACAAAGCGTCCAAGGACCGCGAGGCACGCAGGGCGAAGGAGAACCAGAAAAAGAAAGACAAACGGCGGTGCGTGCTCCTTTTATTCTTTTGTCTTCGTCTTTGTCAGACGGATCCTGACCACAATTGGGTGGAGCAGGCTGCAGAAACAGGCAAAAGAGGAGGAGCGTGCCCAGCGTGCGGCCGAAAAGGCCGCTGAGGAGGCCGCGATTCGGGAGAAACAGGTCCAACTCGAAGCAGCGCAAAAGAAGAAACGCGAAGAAGACAAGGCGCGGAAAGAGGCTGCCCGAAGGCAAGCTGACGAAGAGAAAGCGCGGAAGGAGGAGGAGCGCAGACGGCGGGCCGCAGAGGAGAAGGAGCGCGAGGCGGAACGGGAGCGCAAACGTCGAGAAAGGGAGGAGCGTCTCAAGGCCGAACGCAGAGAAAAGGAAGAACGGGAGCGTAAGGTCAAGGAAGAGCGCGAGGCGAGACTGGCAACAGAGCGCGCGGCAAAGAAGGAACGCGAGGAGCGCGAAGAGAAGGAACGCAGAGCGCGTGAAGAAAAGGAGGCCAAAGAGCGCGCCGCATCAAAGGAGCGTGAACATCTACAACAACGCAACGCACCAAACTCTTCCACTAGCGCCTCCAAGCTTCGCACCACCACGTCTCCTCGCAATAGCGCGTCTCTCGGATCGTCTTCCCAGCGTTCTCCCAACAGCACGGCATCATCGAAGAGGATCATGGCCAAGTCCCATTCTCTCCAGTCATCCGCTGTTTCATCCCCTGCTGCATCTCGCACCCCGTCGCAGTCACAAACACAAGCTACTCCTGGCTCGCAGCCTCAGAACCAGTCGCAACCTCCGCAGCCCACCCGGCAGCCGGCGACCGTACCTCCAACCCCGCAGCCCCTGCTCTCCATCACCCCGCAACTACCTCCGATATCGCCACCTCACCCCTCCCCGCTCTTCTCACCCAACGGTCCTCCGCGCTCCTTTGCTCCACCCCCTACGCCTTTCGTTGTACCTGGGCCACCATTCGCCCCACCGGTCCAGCCCCTGGCGCCCTCCGCGCTTCCGCCCGGTTTCCCCGCTGCCCCTGTCCCTGGCCCAGCACGGACTCCATTTGACATGTCTTTTCCACCCCGTCCTCCCGCACCCATTGCGCCGCCGAGCTCGGGCCTGGCCCCAGGCGCCGGGCGTCGTGGAAGCTCGAACAATGTCACTACGACCCCAGCGCCGGATGTCGGTCTCATCGGAAGGCCCATCGCGCCCATTGCGCGGCCAAGCACGAGCGGGACGACAACGCCCCCCTCTGCGACGTCCGCCTCGGCTGCGTCGTTCAGCACCGCGTCGCCCGTACGCCGCTCACCGAGCCCGAAAGGCGTGTGGGGCTCGTCCGCGCTCGCCACTGAGGATGACGAGATCGTATCAGACCGCCGTCCTGTAGGCGGCAATGGCGTGAGTGTGGGCGTAGGTGGGCCCCCTGGATGGCGCGGTTTCGGCTCGCCGCGTGCCGTTAACGGCGCGTCTCCTTGGGGACCCTCGGCTCAGCAACCGCAGCAACCGCAACCACCACCGCCGCAGGCCCAGCAGTCTCAACAGCCTACTCAACCGCCGCAGCAACAACTACCGCCTCCCCCACCTGTCGGGTTTGGACATGGACTCGGCATACGCACGGCGCCTCCTCCAGGGCCACTCGCAGGCCCCATGTGGGGTGGTGCCGGTCTGGGTATCGGTGGTGTGGGCATCGGGATTGGGGGTGGCATCGTCGGTGCTGGCGTGCCGGATCCTGCGCTATGGCACCCGGCTGCTGCAGGCCACATGTTTGCAGCGGCGCAGAGCCCGTTTGTGCATGGATCGCCGACGTCGCCGCATAATGGCGCGTGAGGTGACGTGGGAAGTCGGGGAAGCGTTGGAAGGTGGAGGGGGCAGACTTTATTGAACATCATATGCAATTTTCATGGCATGGCGTCTCTGCGCATGGCTTTGTAGCATTTTCACTCATCCATCCCATTCAATCCATCCCATCCATCCCATCCATCCCATCCATTCACTTTGTGCTTTTGTCTGCAACCCACTCTCAGCCCCCCCCCCACCCCCCACCCGGCTTCCCCTAAAAGCTCCTTTTCCTCTCGCATTGTTCGTCGACGCCACCCTTCTTTTCCCTTTTCCCTCTCTTGAACCATCCATGGCCCCTGACTCCGCCGTCTAGTAGTAATACCAGTAGTGAATGCAGCACCAGCAGCAGTAGCAATCGTACACTGACAACAATCAATTTACAACAAGGACTCAGCAGGGAGCGACAACGGGCGATACGATGCGACTCCCCCGTCCGCTGCCTTGTGCAGGCAGTGGGAACACACACTCTACCCGTGCCTCCTTTCGAGTTCATCATGCATGCTTTACTGTGGCCGGCCACTGGGGGGGGGAGGAACCGCGACAGTCGGATCTGGGTCATGATCCCGTGCACACGATCTCCCTTGTGTTGTCTCCCTTGTGCCACTGGCATACGCGGAACTTCAACGAAGGGAAGGAGTCTGAGGCTGCTATACCATGATCGACCGTCCGTCTCAGCCTTATTAATTGTGTGTATTGTGGGGTGCACATTCCGAGACTGTCGCCGTGATTGACCAAGGTCCCAGCACATATGCATTCTCCTACCGCCGAGTCGGAGGGGGTCTCCTCTCACGGCCGCGGTGGGTCAGACGGGTGAACGGACTTGGATGTCTCAAGACTCAAGCTGAGTCCATTGTTCTCGTCATGTTAAGTGGCATGATGCCGTGGATGGATCAGTGGCTGGCGAGCAAGAACAAAAGGAAACAAGCAAGGAAGCAGTCCCCTGGGCATTTCTGTTCTGACAGAGGATTAGGCTTCTTCGGTCGTCCAAAGGAGGACTGAGTGGGTCCTTCCGAGCCGAGGGGCGCTCAGCTGGGTAATTTGTTGTGACAATTGAAAAAAAAAAAAAAAGAAAGCGGAGATGATGGGATGGCACTTGTTTTGCTTGTCAAAGTCCCCTCTCTCCCCCTCCTTTCCTTCTTTTTCCTTTGTTTTTGCTTTCGCATTTGCACGTGCCAAAGCGTTCTATTGTTAAACATGAACCGACTCGGCGGCGCGACTAGACCGTATTTGGAATCGCGGATCATATTGATGTTAACGCGCCTGCTTCACCGGACTTTTATTTTATTTTCAAGCTATTACATGAAGTCGTTGCGGCCAACGACTCCCGCCAATGGATGTCACGGTTCAACTTGCGCACAACGACGATGTCAACTTTATACACGAGGCCTTTGTCGCGGTCCTTCTCTCCTGAACCCGAACACATTTTTTTACACAAACACCACGAATGGACGAACGCGCCCACCGGGCCGTTTATCTTTTTCGGTCGGTCGTGTGGGCGTGCCGAGCGCGATGGACTCTTTTTCTATGCTATGTTGCAAGGAAAGAAAAGAAAAAACCAACCTTCTCTTGGTGGTGGTTGTGTCGGCGGCCGAACGCCCTTTCTTCTTTTGGATGAATGATATGGGGTAAGACGTCCGAGTCTGGGACCGTTGGGACCGTTCGTGTTCCAGGAGGCTCTGCGGCGTCATGATCCGGAGGTGCGTGGACGAAGATATAACAATCGAGTCTGCGCGCGCTGTGATCCCGGGCTTCGCAACAATGACCAAGCCATCAAATTATGGATCTGGCGGAAAGTGCGAAAGCGGGGCTGGCCCGGATCCACGGCTCACTGCAGGCAACAGGGACCAGCTTCTTTCAAGTGGTAGCGATGATGTGCTCTCCCCCAACAACACACCAACACACCCCTAGCCCCTCCCTTCCTCCAGGTGTTGACCTGCCAGTCATCTTGCAATGGCATGCCAATGTAGCGTTCACGGTTGCATTTCTATGGAGCTATCCCCACATGGACAGATCGTTAGCGACGTCGCATTCACCTCACTGACGAACCCCATCACATCCTTGGCCTACTGACTGCTGTCCTGCTGTCATACACACGAGATCATGACGTCTTGAGGAGGGACCCGCTCGTTTGTCCCTAACCGGGGGTTTGGTCGTGCTCGCTGTGTCGTCCGACGATGCTCGATGCCTGCGGCCTCTCTCGCCTCACCTTCTCGCCGTACCTCCACTCCACTCCAAGAATGCGGTTACCACGCCACTGTGAAATCGAAAGAATAACTGGTGCGACGACTAGTTGGTCTAGCTCCGTCTCGCGGACAGTGTGACGTTCGACGTAGGCTTCTGACGTGTAAGAGAAACATATCGGGTCGCCGTCCAAATCTCAAACGCCTCCACCATGGACACGGTGATGATGCTCTGGTTTGCGAAGTCATTAGATGCGACGAGCGAGCGGGCTTGTGACTCGCCGCAGTCTGACGGTTTCTCTCGCCATCAAAGGCCTTTGTGGTGTCGTGGAGTGAGAATGAGAATCCAGGCACCTTCATGAATGCTTTGCGACGTGTGCGCGTCCAAGCTGCCCTTAACTTGGCGCGGAGTTCCCGCCAAGTAAGGATCCGACAAGTATGAGAGGTACGCTACCCTTTCCGACAGCTGAGCTGGGCCAGACAATTGAAGGATGCTTTGTTTTTATTAAGCAACTCTAACGGATCCATTTCCGTGTCATCTTATCGCTGGTTCGTGTCTCCACTGACAATAAGGGGCGGTTTCGCGGAACCGAAAGCACCAGGACCAAGTCTCAGCAGGCGGGGGACACATTGTCAAGTTCCAGGCTCGGAACCGTGATAGTGAAGAGGATACAATAAATCGTTGCGCCGCTGATGGACTAGATTATGTAAAATGAAATGGAACGTGGCAAAGAGGACTTGTGATCTCTGGGAGATATGAGGCGTGTAACGCGAAGGGCTTTTGTAAAAACGACCTGGTAAACAAAGCACCGTAGAGTGCCAGTGTTTGAGTGGGTTGCGGTGCTCTCAGCCTGAGGCTCGCATCAAGTTGCGCCTGAAACACGATCGGTCACGGTTGTGCTTCGCCCGAAGCTTTAACTCGGGGACTTGAAAGAAGGGGCATGACGAGTGAAGTGAGAGGCATGATGGATGAGGCAATAGATTTGGCTCTAACAATAAAGGCTTCCGGATCGCCAGATTTAGCCCGTGCCTGGCGATCGTTTTTTGTTGTCTTCTCGGTCCGAGTTCTTATTGTGATGGACAAAGTGCCTATAGACGGTCCCTCTATTGTTCTTCGAGCCAACGCTGATCATCGCTATTGTTATCATCTCCCAGGCGTTCGTTCACTTGCACGCATATTAAAGGGCGAATGTCACAGCCGATGTACGACACGAACCGCACACAGCGACATTCGAACAAGCTATTCTTATCACAACCACAACACTCACATGGATTCCTTCACATCACTCTTCTCCGTCATCTTTACCGAGGCCGAGCCCGCTCCTCAGCCCTCTACCCCCATCGATGCCGATGGCGGAGGAGGCGGCAGCGGCAGCTGCGTCGTCGCTTAGAGGCTATTCCTCGGCAAAATGGCCACTCGGGTCCCTCATCACCGGCAAGTCTCCCTCTTTCTCCATTTGTCATTCATCTCGCTCATCGCCGCTCATTGCGTCCTGCAGCACGACTCTTCATTCGCATCCATGACCTCATTCGCTTTCGTTTTCTGCGTCGTTCCGCCTCCGCTCTCACGGGCGGAGGGAATGGATCGCAACCTTTTTTTTTTTTTTCGGGCTTCGGCGGACAACTACCCACCGCATCATTCTCTCTGGGCTTGTAGCACATTCCACTTCATTGAAGCCAATCTTGTATTATCCCCTTCGGCGGATGTATTAACATATCTACCATTACGATAGCACTGTCACCCTCCGACAATAGGACGAGTTAATTGTCATCGTCATACATGGCGGGACGCGCCGCCCGTGGCCGTTGAGGGTCAGGCAGCCGTCTTGGGGCCTTTCTGAGATTCTTCCCACTGTTGTGGAGTCAACGTTTTCTCGGTGCGGCTAAGTGAACGGCGGAAGCGCATGAAGGGGCGTGGGAGTTGCATACCTGAGTGAACGCGTGGATCTGAGCTATCTGCGACTTGAGCAATTGGTTGACTGAAATAAGTGTGATGACGAGGACACGAGAATAACACTCTCGTCGTACCCATCCTATGCCTCGCGAGCGTCGTCTTTCCTTCGAACTCCTATATCATGTTCCCATTAGCATCGAGTTGATGTCGCAGCCGACTTTGTATTGAAAGGAAAGGAAAAAAAAGGAGAAACTCTACCTTGCTGACTATGAGCACGGCGTACTTTTCCCCGCAACCGCTCGAGTTGTCTTCTACTTCCACGTGAGTAATTGGTATTGCTTCACGTATTGCCTGCTCTATTTCCCCAGCAGTGACTGGCATCGTGGGGGTATGCCAAAAAGACGTCAACTGTGGTCGTCGTGCACTGTATAGGACACGAGTCACAGCACGCGATCAGATAAGGATGATACAATGATTCTCTGGCCAAACACCCGGAATGCGGGCAAAGGTCACGTGGATACCCGTACTCGTATCCTGAGTCCCCATCTCGTGTCCATGAAATCATCACCATGACCCCTCATGATCATCCCCTCGACGCCGAGTCGTACATTGACATCCTCCGTGACTACCCTGCAATCGACAACCATGCTCATCCTCTTTTAACAGAGGAAAATCGCGCCCGCCTGGCCTTCGAGGGCCTCGCATCCGAGGCAGAAGGGGCTGCCCTCGATGACGCCGTATACACGCTGCCTCTCGCCGCGGCGAGGAGAGACCTCGTTCGACTGTACGGCCTTCCGCGTCACGCTTCGTGGGAGGACGTGAAGGAGCATCGCTCGGCACGCGCCTACGACGAACTGTGCCGGCTGTGCTTCAGCAAGGCGAGGACACAATGCATCCTGATCGACGACGGCCTCGGAGGCGTGAACGAGATGGCGGAGGGGTTCCGGTGGCACGATAGGTACACGGCCAGTCCCACGCGACGCATCGTGCGCGTGGAAGTCGTCGCTCAGGTGCGCAACGTGGTGTCCGCCACACACAAACAAAAACGTCATTCGCCGCCACGCGGCGCCAGATCTAGTGGTAACAGAGCCGGCGGTTGCAGGATCTCCTGGTGGAGCTTTTCGGGGCGGGAGGATCCCCGGATGCGCGCGTGCTTCAGACGTTCTCCGCGACATTGCGCGCGCTTTTGGAAGCAAGCGCGGAGGATCCCAGCGTGGCTGGCTTCAAGTCCGTTGTTTGCTATCGCACCGGGCTGGACGTTTCCGCCGTCCCTGACCCCGTCGCGGAGCTCTTGGCCCTGCGCGTCTCCCATGAGAGCTTCCGGTCCAGAACGAGCGACGGACCCCTGCGGTTGGCGGACAAGGCCTTGAACGACCTCGTCGTGCGCGTGACTCTCGAGGTTGCGGCCGAGCACGGCATACCCGGTACGATTCGATCTTACGATCCACGTCCCCCCTACACGAGCAACGCTACCTTCTGATCCCCTTTATCTCCTGCAGTGCAGTTCCATACGGGTCTTGGTGATGCGGACATCACACTTACTCGTGCCAGTCCGGCCCACTTGCAGCCGCTGATCGCTTCAAACCCACGAACCACGTTTGTTCTGCTGCACGGCAGTTACCCGTATACTCGCGAGGCGGGGTACCTCACCGCGATGTACAAGAACGTGTATCTCGACATGGGCGAGGTCTTTCCCATGTTGTCAGGCGCGGGACAAGAGTCGCTCATACGACAGGTGCTGGAATTGACGCCGACGAACAAGGTCATGTGGTCAAGTGAGTCTGTGAGGCGGAGTCCTCCCCAGAATGGGGGCACTGATCCTTCACGCTCGAAACAGGTGACGGGCATTGGTGGCCCGAGTCGTACTACTTGGGTAGCTTTCAGGCCCGCCGTGCTCTGTCATCGGTGAAGAAACCTCATTTTCATTTTCCTTCGCGCTGCATAGATGTTGATCCGGCTGTCCTCCCGTTTTCCAGGTGTTGCGAGACGCCGTCGAAGCGGACGAGCTTACAGAGGACGAGGCGGCGAGGGTTGCAAAGGATATCTTGTTTCACACCGCGAATCGGGTTTACCGTCTCGGGTTGGAGCCGCAGAGCCTTGTTCCTCGATGATCCTTGTGATCCCAAAAGCTTTTCGGTGTGTGTGCATGATCGGAGTCGGAAACAACGACAAACGCTCGCCCTGCTAACGATGACAATAACGACCCGAATCGTGATTAGACACGACCAATTGTCCATGCAAAAAAATAGCCATTGGGTGCCTCGAAGAATGGAGTCGGAACCACTTTTGGGCGCGGAAACCATGTCCGGCGCGCGGGTCGCCACTGGCCTTGTTACTCGCGGATACGGATCCGCCATCGGACATTGTTGCTACTCGGCATGTGAATCTTATGATGTCTTGATGGGGGGAAAAAAAGGAGCGGTGCGGACATCGTGTGGCCATAAGCCCTCGTCGGAATCACCCACCGTCGGCCAAATGCGACGTGGCGAGAAACGCGCACGTCGGTCTATTGTCTTCAACCGCCTTCGCCCCGAGAAGGATTATCAGGTTCACTCCCATGTGCACAACGCTCGTACAGTGATTGGGGCGAACAGTAAACGGGAGCGGCCTCAGTGAGGGCCTGACGCCGTCCTCCTGCTCGCCCACCCCCGGTTCCGACCTGTGACGGAACGAACCACTGTGGCTCTCTATGACCGTGCGTGCCACTTGTTAAAATGCTCCCTGCTCGCTCTATTGTCTCCGCTGGCCGTCCCGTTCCTACCGAGTCGGGGATATTGTATCGTAAACCACTCAAGGTTCTCTCTCAACCGAACATCTTTTGTTCGATCTTGGTTCGCTTCTGCATGCGTGCTCGCCCAAGAGAACACTCTGCTTCGCACAAAAACCGGAGGGGCACCTGGGTCTTCTTCTTAGCTCTTGGGCAAGACGAACGCGCCGCAGGAGTCATTTTCCGGGGAGGATCTCCCCCAAACCTCACCGTTTATCAAAACACGGCGAGGGATGATTCATTTTTCATTTCGTTCGCCCTTTTGTCTCCAGCGACTCTGAGTCCAAGGCCGAACTGAACTCAGGCCTTCGACCTCAAACTCCGATTGAGGCAGATGGTGGTGGCGGTGGTGGCGGCTGCAGCCGCGCCGTCAACGCATGGGTGTGCTTCTCCTTCTCAGGTCAGGATCCCAGGGCGCTGACAACGTCATGACGATTATCAAGCCAGTCCCGAGGCGAAATCGTCTTACCTTTCACAGTCGAGCCATTTTTCTTTATCCTCTCCCGTCAATGTCACCACTCCTGCGTCATCGCGGATCCAGGCACGACTCATGACGCCCCGTTCAACTTGCATTTTGCCTCCCGTCTAGAATTTGGCTTCAGGATGTTGCATGGCCGCCAATTAGACCTGCCCTTCGGTAGAACCGCTCGTGATCCCCCTCTCACGTTTTCGTTCACGAGAAGTGTCGCTCTGTGATAGCCATCTGATCGCCTGATGACTTGGGGTGCTAGCCAGGAACTAAGGTCTACCAGTGCAAGGGGCACGTGTACGGCACATCACCGTCATCGTGGGGTGCAACAACGCGATAACATGGAGGCGGGCGGCGCTGTTGTCGCAGTACAAGGGGGCGAGAATCGGGAGGCGGGTGAGAGGGGCCAAGAACAAGCGCTCGCGCGACTGTTCAATGAGCGCGGGGGAGGCGAAAGGGGAACCCAGGACCAGCATTGCAACGGCGGCGAGAGAGAAAGAGGAGAGCGAATGCAATGAACGGAGGCTATGCGGAGAACGAAGGCGCAGCGGCGTGACGAGAATCGAACGATAACAGAACGAGGGACAAGGGAGGTCAGGTTTTGGGACGCGAAGCAACTTTCCCCCTCGCCGCCTCGAAGTCGCGTCTTATATACATTTCGCGGCACGTACAAGTGTCCGTAGTGGAGATGTAAATTAAAGCAAAAGCCGGTGCAGGCGTAATAGCAGAGATCAGGGAAGCAGTACTCCATGACAAGGAGGCGGCGTCGACGGGGTTCGGGCGAAGGCGAGGGCGAGGATTTGACTAGGGGTGGGCAGGCGGCCTCAGTATCGAAGCGAAAGGTAAAGGGAGTAGGTGATAAAACGACCGTTGGCATGACCGAATTTACTATGCAAAATGGGGTCCAGTGGGAAGAAGATGGGTGGTGACTGAGGCAAAGAGACACGGGTATGAGCAGGCTAAGAAGCACGGTGGCGAGATTTGCCAATTTCATGCTCATCGCGACAACTTGTCGTAAGAAAGGTGATACGCTCTGTGACATACGAAGACTTGTCGAGGCCGCATACAAAAGCTGAAAAGACCCTCCGAGTCACGGGTGCCGAGTGGAGAGCTGGCTTGAATGATACCCACCTCGGTTTGAACGGAGGGTCGGTAAACACGATAACGTCAACCGTCAGAACGTTGAGACAGTTGAAAGATCACAAAGGAAGGCCATTCCTGTCTGTTCTCCATTTAGGAACTGAACTGCATCATAAGGATCGGGGCTGTGGCGGTCCCAACCCAACTCTGGCCGTCACCGATGAGGGCCCTGCATCCTGCATATTACCCCATCGAGTCGAGGGTTGTGACCGAACGATGCGGAAGAACTGGTCGCCTTGGGGAAAAGCACTCTCTGGGCAGCCCACCTTGCTTTCTTTCTCTCTTTCTCGACCTGCTGCTCCCCGCGACTTCTTGCCCCTCCCGCCCGGTGAACCAGGCCACGCCATAGCCAACCCTTCCTTCCGCGTCCATGTCCTCAAACTTTCGGAACTTGCGCACGGCGGCCATCGCCAAGGCCGACGAAAAGTTGCTCGCCAAGCTCGGATACAAGCAGGAATTTCAACGTGCATTTACCCCGCTCGAGGTTCGTCATGGTCATCCTGAGCGTACCGAATCGCTTTCCCTCTGCGGTGGTACGGTGCTTATATATACGCCCGCCTGTAATCCCAGGTGTTTGGGGTTGCATTCAGTATCGTCGGGCTCTTGCCCTCTATCGCGTCAGTCCGTACCCTCGACTCTCTCAGGACATTTACCCGTTTCAATGATCAGCTCAGTCCTCTCCTCCTCCATTCAAAATGGCGCCCAGGTAGCGATGGTCTGGGGAGTGAGTCTGCCTCCCTCCGTACCTTTCCAGTTCACACTGGGCACCCTTCCAGTGGGCTGTCGCCAGCTTATTCATTCTTGCCGTTGGCATGTCCATGGCCGAGCTTGCCTCGGCCGCACCCACATCCGGTGGGGTACGTAGCGACCTGCTCGCCAGACAGGCCCAACTAAACGTGAACTTGGCTTATTACCCGGCTCGGACGCTAGCTCTATTTCTGGACCCACGCTTACTCTTCTCCCAAATGGCGAAACCTCCTCGCCTGGATTGTCGGCTGTAGGTCGGCCTTCGGCTTCAAGTTCCCAACTGTCTCACCCCGTCTCAAAGATGCCAACACGGTTGGGTCCATCGCTTCGGTCGCTTCCATCGACTGGGGTGCATCCGTTCAGGTCATGACTGTTGCGAAGCATTGCCACAAATGGGTCTTTCGAGACCACACATTCAAAAACGTTGTTCGTGATCCTTCCGCCCCGTGTGTGCTCGTGATTTCCCTGTTAAGGTCTGGTTTGGCAGCGGCGTGCTACGCTGCTGTCGTGCTCAGTCACGCAATCGTGTGTTGCTTCGGTACGAGAGTACTGGCCAGACTACAGAACGTATATGTTGCCTTGAATATTCTGTGAGTGTCTCCTTTTCTGTTCTGCCGACGAGCTTATCTCTTCTGTCCTCAGTCTGTGCCTCGCCGTCATCATAGCTCTGCCCGTTGCCACACCCAAAGAACTGAAGAATACTGCCAGTTACGCTTTTGGTAATTTCACCAATTGTCCGTAGTTCTCACATAGAACTCCCTCATCCATTCATTGCTGAGTGGGGTTTCCGATAGTGTATGACTGGCCGAATGGCTTTGCATTCATTTCGAGCTTGTTGGCCCCCGTCTGGACTATAGGTGAGCATCTCGTTGTTTACCGACGGTGGCTGTCCACTTACCTCAAAAGGCTCGTTTGATTCCAGTGTGCATATCTCTGAGGAAGCTTCAAATGCAGCAACAGCCGTCCCGTGGGCCATCGTTTGGGCCATCTCTGTCGCTGGCATTCTTGGCTTCGGTAGGTCTTTTTATCAATTATTGCTTCGTAGTTAAGCCTAAATAGTAAATCTCTGATGGAGCGGTGAATGTATCCCTAGCTTTCTGCATGGGCCATGACCTCGAGGGTCTGATGAATAGCGACACCGGACAACCAATGGCGCAGATCTTTTTCAACAGCTTTGGAGAAAAAGGCACCCTCACCATATGGTTATTCATAATTTTGGCACAATATATGATGGGCTCTAGCATGGTTCGTCTCTTTTCTCTACCAGCGGTCTGTCACACTGATACCTCTTTTCAAGTTGCTCGCTGCGTCACGCCAGACGTTTGCCTTGTATGTCTTAGCTTTGCTAGGGTTGAAACCGTTTGAGTTTCGACTAACATTAGTGCTCAGTTCCCGGGACGGTGCTCTCCCGTTTTCGGGTTGGCTTTATCGCATGAGCAGCTTCACGAAAACGCCAGTAAACACCGTGTGGTTCACTGCCACCGGCTCAATTTTGCTTGGCACGCTGGCACTTTTGGGGACGCAAGCAATCACCCCCGTCTTTGCTATCTCAATCGCGGCATCGTATATAGCGTATTCCATTCCGATCGCGGCGCGGTGGATCTGGAGGAAGGAGAATGGATGGACGCCCGGAGCGTTCTCGCTCGGATCATGGGTGAGCAGGCTTCCCGTCCACCTTCAATGTTTTTCGGGTTGCAAGGCAGACGATTCGACAATTTCTTTTTTGCAGAGCGGACTTTGCGCATTCGTCTCCGTCACGTGGATGGGCTTCACGTCGATCGTGTTCTGCTTCCCGACGACGAAACAGACGAGCGCCGAGGACATGAACTACACCGCTGTCGTCCTTGGCGGCGTGCTCGCGCTCTCTATCGCGTGGTACTACTTCCCCGTGTGCGGTGGTGTGCATTGGTTCAAGGGTCCGGTGCCCAACGTGGATCGGTACGTTGCGCGCGAGTGGGTGGGGGTGCCATTTGGGGTGGCGCCAGGGGATGGTGAAAGGGTTGCCATCGTTGATAGTATAAAGCTGGAGAGGGAGTGATACGACGAGCACTGATTTCCGAGATAATTATCAAGGCTCGGCTGGGCTGGAGAGCGGGTTGAAGAGCAGAATTGTGCTGCCCATCATGGATGCTGCGTGGGAACGCCTTTAATTTGGCGGCTGCCGGCACACCTCGAC
>JAGFNK010000796.1:0-21560 GCA_025769875.1 Russula earlei | reverse complement strand
GATTGGTGGTAGGGAGGACGAAGTACTGGTGCGGATGGAAGCGAAATGCTGTGCAAGGGGGACGGTCAAGGAAGCCTTCAGGCAAGGGAGGTCGGTCCGCTTGCTGTTGCTCGTTCTGCGCAGGAGGGGGAGTGCCGATAGGGACAAAGTCACCTGGAATAGGCTGGGCGATGGTGGGAGACGATGGTGGGGCTGTTGGGGAGTACAAGATGCTGAGGGGTGAGGATGTGTCAACCGGGTCGACGTCTTCAGTGAGGATGCGAAGGGCGGTGCGTGGGGTAGGTTGCAGAGGAGAAGGGAGGCGCAAGGAGGTGTTAACCAAAGTGGGGGAGTTAGGAGTGGACACTTGAGCGTTGGCTGGTCAATACAGGGATGATGAGAGACTGTCCAGATGTCAAGACACGTACTGCTGATCCGTGTGGACTCAGGAGCAGGTGGGCAAGGGTCGGAACAGGTGGTACGCGGCGTAGGCGGCGTTGAACAAGAGGACGAGCCAAATGACTAAGATGTACCAGATGGGGACTGGTACGTGTAACTGGAGGCAGAGGCGAAGGTTAGAAGCCAGTGTAGCGAGGGACTTTAAACAAGGCGGTCGTAGAAGAGTACCTTGGGGACGAGAGGAGTCTTTAAACTGAGCGGTCGCAGGGGAGTACCCAGGAAGAGGAGAGTATCACAAATGGACAGTCTGACGACTGCCATGCTTCATTGGGGCTTATATACAGTGTACAGGGTCGATTACAAAGACTTGTGACTATTCTAGACTCTTTGGTACCATCCAATAGGACTGCAGAGGCATAAACTTGCTTGTGTCAAGTTTCAGGCTTACTGAGCGCATTACTGATCATTATGGAGCGATGACATCATAATGATGTCACTGTGGAGTGCTTAGTGAGCCTATGAGGTCATTGTGGAGTCGCTCAGTCAGCTATGATGTCATTGGAGCCTGGATGACGTCAGATGATTTATGCAACAGTTTCTAAGAGTTTGTGCCGCTGTTTCGGGTCCTTGGTGGCTGGGTGGCCATGTGGCTGCCACGCGATGATTACCCGATTAGGAAACGGGTGCCTGGTCGTGTTATAGTGCTTTTGTAATAGCGATATCTTGCACTGCAGGGGGGATGGCCCAGAAAACGGAAGGGAGTTGGTAATGCAAAATGAGAGAGGTCTTTCTTGAGTGAAATAGGACCATCTACGGTCAGGGCCTGGCCTCGGTTCGTAACATTGGTGGAGATGAAGCACTTTGATGGATCTCCAGAGGGGGGAGCACTGTAGGCAGGCACCTACTATCTGAGGCCTTGATCCTTGCACAATAACAGGAAGGATCTGCTGAAAGTCACCACCAAAGACAAAGGTAAGACCACCAAAGGGCTTGTCAGAGTCACAGATGTCCTTGAATGACCTGTCCACTGTCTCCATCACATGCCTGTGCTGCATGGGAGCCTCATCCCAAATGACCAAGTCAGTAATGCGAATCAGGTCTGCTAAATGTGAGTTTTTGGGGATGTTGCAGACAGTGGACTCATGGGAGGGAATGGGGATCTTGAAACAGGAGTGTGCAGTGCACCCTCCCTTGAGAAGGAGTGCAGCAATGCCAGAGGAAGCAACACAGAGCACAATCTTGTGTTGAGAGCGCAGATGGTAGCAGAGGGTGTTGTAGAGATAAGTCTTGCCAGTACCCTCAGGGCCATGAAGGAAAAAGATCTCCCCTGTCTTGTTGAGGACAGCAGAGGTGATCCCCACAAAAGCAGTCTGCTGGTCAATATTAAGCTTGTCAATAGACTCAGCTGCAAGAACAGCCTGTTCCTCTAGGTCATACTGGTGCTGTGTTACCGAGTGGTTTGGGGTCTGGAAGATGCCGGAACACCTGAACTATGGACTGCACTGTTTGCATTATGCGTGGCATCAGATCTTGATCGTTTATGTTTGTTGATATCACATTCGGAACGCGTTGATCGTATCTTTCAGAAGATGTACTGAAGAAGCAATGAGTAGCATTGCTTCTGTCCCAGATGTTCCTGTACCTGCCACGTACGTCGATTCCTTGATTGGGGAAGCACTTAATGCTTCCAGCACTGAGATCATTTACATAGAAGCAACCTTGCTTCTATGAGCTGCCTTTTGCTTCTATAGCACCGACCAGTACTACAGTAGTATGAACCTTATCCCTGTAGGGCTATATAAAGCCTCCAGTAGAAACAGTTGAGCCTTAAGCTTGACTTAGTTTGCCAATCCCAAACAGTTGACTCCTACCCCGTCTGCAGAGCCCCTCTCATCTTGTTGTCATACTCTAGAAGGATCTAACACTCCTTCCCCTCCACAAGTATTGCTTGCTTGACTCAAGCATATCTGCATTGGTAGGACGCGTTTATAGACGCGACCATTGATCTTATTTAAGGCACTTTGGAGCCTTAACATGCTGCTCCTGAATGAGAGGATTCCCTGCAATGGCCCCCCAGTTCTCAACAAACTGAGGCATGGTTGGCCAATCCTGAAGTCTCTTGGCAGAGTGGGAGAGGAGGAGGTCAATGAGATAGAGGCCATAGTCCTTCACCTGTTCATCAGTTGGCTCTGGGATGTTGAGATGATGCTGGAGCTTGTGCTTGAGGTCATCACAGATAGATGCAGAGAATCTGTCCCAAAGTGCCCTAGGTTGAGAAGGGATGCAGTCCTTGAGGATGGTGACAAAGAGGTGGCGCAGCTGAGCACCTGTGCACATATGACTGGCTTCTTCCAAGCATTGCTGCCACTCCTGATCATCTTCTAGAAGACCCCTTGCAATGCAAGCCTCTCTAAAATAGGGATAGAGAGTGCCTTCAAATGAGCGAAGGTTTTCAAAGGAGGTTGCACCCTTGACAGAGGTGAGAAGGAGGCGCAGGTAGAAGCACTCTCCAGAAGTAGGGTGAGCATGAAACATCCTCCCAATAGCAAAGCCCTTACTCCTAGGAGTCCACCTATGAGTGCTTTTGTTCCAGACCATCTTGGAGGGATAATCTTGGTAGAGAAGATCCAGAATGTGAGAGCCCTCTGGAGCAGCAGCATTGGCCTGAAACCATCCAGTGAGTGTGGTGGGCTTCTCCTCCTCCTGAACTGGCCTGTCATCCTCAGGATTGTAGACAACTCCCTGCTGCCAAGGAAGGTGGACTTGAAGGCGCACCACATTTGGAACCTGCTCCTGTAGCTCAAAGAGAAAGAGCCTCCATACAGCCTCACAGCTGCTGATGTATCTTGCATCCAAGTAAAGCTTGACCTCATCCATGCACCTGCCAAATGCCATGGTGGTCCTGTCATGGCCCTTGTAGACATACTTGTAGATGTACTTGAGAGCCTTGACAGAGGCAACAGACTCCACATTGATATGGCACCTGTACTTCCAGATGAGATATGGAGAATGGCAGACCACCCATTGGTTTGTGATCTCCTTGCCACTGATGAGATGAGTGTGGCCAGTGTCCCTCCTCCTGGTGCGCGCATAAGAGTCCTCAGTAACAGAAGTCTCCTCCCTAAAGGGCTTAGGGAAGCCCTTGGAACATGAGCCATCCACCATGCAAGGAGAATTCCTGTTCTGGTTGCCACAGGGCCTGTGAACCATGAACTTCTTGATGAGTTCAAGCAGCTCAGGATGGTCTTCTGGAAACTCAGAAGACATGAGACTGTCAATCTGGTCAGGGGTGCGCAACTTGGAGTGGGGCTGAAGGAAGACAATGATATGGGCATGGGGGAGGCCTCTCTTCTGGAACTCTATGGTGTAAAGGTGAGCTGCCCAAGCACCCAGAATGCCAGCCCTGATGTCCTTGATGAGGGACTTGAGCTTGGCATGAAAGACTCTGACCACCAAGTCAGGGCGCTCATTGGCAGTCTGGCCAGGGAGAAGGGCAGAGTGAACCTCAGGCCACTGAGGATTGGCAGTCATGGTGATAAAGACGTCACCTCCACCATAGAAGCGGTTGATGGCCAAGGCATCTTGGAGATGCTGCTGCATATTTCTGGTGCTGCCAGAGAAGCTGGAGGGAAGGATAAATCTCTTGCCTAGTTGGTGTGTGTCAACATCAACATTGGCAGCAACAGCATCTGCCAGACCCTCATAGATCTCCACCCTGAGCTTGCCTTGATTCCTCTTAATAAAGTTGAGGCGGCTCTGCTCTGCAATGGCCCAAGCCTCACAGACATACTCTTGAAAGAGCATGCCAGAGAGGAAGATGTGATTGGAGTCAATGATATGAGGGCGAATGTGAAGGTGATAGCAAAGGAATTGAGCCAAAGAGATGCACCTATTTGCATTTGGAGCAGGGCCATCTTCAACATCTTGGTAAGGGATGTTGGGGAACCATCCTAGCTGGCCAGTGGGAAAAAGGAGGACATATCTGAGTGAGGGGTAAACAGGATGGATGTCAGAGATGCGCTTTAGATGGCCATCCCTAATGCTCAAGATGATGTCCTGTGAGTCCTTGATTTGATCTCCTTACCTGGAATGATAACTGCAATCTCATTGATGGCAGCATCAGGGGAATTATAGCGATGCCTATCACATGCAGCATCAAAGTGAAGTGAGAGAGTGCAGTCTTGCTCTCTAGGAAGGTGTTGAGTCAACTCATAAGCCTGCTTGAACTTCTGTACAGCAGCATGAGAGCAATAAAGCATGTCCTGAAGAGTCTGCATGGTGCCTTGAGTCAATCTAGAGTTGGCCTGATGGGCCATGCACACATTGAGGGCCATGCTAGGGTCATAGATGTAAAGCTGTGCATAAGAAGGGGCAGCATCAGGCCTCTCTGGTGGCAAAAGAGACCCAATCCTATGAATAAGTTCCCCATGCAGCTTGAAGACCCAAGGTCCATGTCCTCCCTGATTCACAGAATGATCCACCTGTCTTCCCACTGAGGTAAAGGCCAAAGCATTGTTGTAGGAGTGAATATGAAGGCGAAATGCTTTAGAAATAGGATCTTGGCCAGTGAGAAGGTGGTAAAGCTCAGGGGGACATGGGTGAAGGGGAGGAAGGGCAATCTTGCCACTCAAGCAACACATGCCAAACTTGGGGGTCCTTTTAGATGAGTTGGTAAGGCGCTCATCTAGCCAATGAAGTGCCTTGCAGAAAGGGCATTGAATGTTCATGCCTTCAAGATCATGAATAGCCCATGTGGGATCAAAAGGATGTTGTGCAATGGGCATGGCTTGAGGAGGTGGCAGCATAGGTTGGCCCATATCTGGATGCTATAATATCTATTAAGTATATATTTTTTCCCTTTAAAGAATAGAAACTTACAGGCAAGGGATCTTCTGGATAAACTTGGGCATGAGGATAAGGAGGAGGACTTGGAGGAGCAGAGGATGGAGGAGGTGGGGAAGGGGCAGGAGGGGCAGGGGCAGGGAGGGCAGGGGCAGGGGCAGGGGCAGGGGCAGGAGCAGGAGCAGGAGCAGGAGCAGGAGCAGGGACATGATGACCTCTTTGCTGTGGAAGAGGAGGAAGGGCAGCAAGCTGAGCAGCCAAGTCAACTGGCAAATGCTGATACTGCCTGTTAGGATTAGGAAGAGGAAGAGGGGGGTTAGTAGCAAGTTCAGGAGTAGACACAGAGCCAGAGCCAGATCCATAGACAGAAGCAGCAGCAGCAGCAGCAGAGGTAGAGCCAGAGCCAGAGCCAGGGGCAGCAGAATGTGACCTTGTAATAATCTGCAACTCATAATTATTATAAAGTCTATTTTAAGATGAAACTGACTCACAGGAGGAGGGGCAAGAAGAGAAGGGGCAGGAGTTTGACCATAACGCCATCGAGGAGTGGGGAGTGGTTGAAGGGCAGCCACTTGAGCAGCCAAATTAGCTGGTAAGTGATGATAGACTTGTTCTTGAAATTGAATAGGTTGTCTGGCAGTTGAGGTGCTGGCAGGTGTCCTATGCTGTTCAGGACTGCCCAAAGTGCGACTGGCATGCTCAGCTTGACATGCAGCAGCCTGAGATTGTTGAGGAGATGTTGGAGGAGTGTTAGACATGGGGACTAATAAAAGAGACAGGACCATGAACACTGCAGTAATTAAAACATAGTAAGCATACCTTGTTGATGGTTGAAAAGGGTGGAAGTTGAAGGGTTGTGAGTGACTGAAAAACATATTTTAAAAAATATGCAGCTGCCCAGAAAGTGGGGGACTCACTTTGTAGAGAAACTGGACTGTTCAGTGGAGGCAGAGGATGATGGTTGGAGGCAGAGGTAAGATTTCCGCAGCACCAACAGGCAAGCACCTGTTTATGTCCCCTGAGCCCAAGTTCCGCTTCGCGTGCAGCCCGGCCCAGTTAACCGGCTCTGCACTGCTACGCCTTACGCCATGAGCCACAGCACACACCCACACACCCCAGCTCCATCTAAACAGAATCCAGAAACTAATTTGTGCAAAGTCTTATATTTATATGAGCAGGAAGTAAATTACATCCCATAAATATTACAAAAGACTATGGAGGCGGACAGCAGCCCACTCTTTCCAAAAGGCATTTTTCATTGAGCTGCGTCATGAGACGCTTGAAAATGCCAATCATGCACGCAAGGCGCATGTCGGGAGAGGTTAACAAACTTGCAAAAATATCGCACGCGGGGGACAGGGAAACCCATGTTGTCTGCAAATCAGGGTTTCAAACATGTGGAAAAGAAAAGGAAAAATGCACAGGTCAAAAATTGCGTGCTCCGGAATCCACAGGACAGTAAGCCAGTCGAGGCCGAGCTGACTGGAGGAGAGGAAAATAAAGAAAAAGTTAGAGAACGCAACAACAAAAACGAAAAAAACGAACATGCAAATCCGTTCCGGATGACCCAGGGATGTGACTTGTTTGTCCAGGGAGGCAGGTAGTCATGCCTGAGGGTCTTGTGACAACAGGCATGGAGAGAGGACCCACGAAAACGCACACGAAAGATGCACGCCCATCAAGCGCAAAAATGCCTGGACACAGGAATACGCGTGTCACAGTGCGCCACATCTTGCATGTCGCCCTCGTGACTGAGCCAACCGTGGACATGTCGTACACAGGCTCGGCAGAGGGCCACAATTCCCCAACCATGGCCTTGTTCCTAATGTGGCTGGTGAGGGCCATGTCCAAAGGGGAGGATGGTTGGAGACTGTGGAGAGGGGAGACAGCACGCACATAGCTTAGCGCATGACAATCACGCACGTGAGAAAACACATGTTTCTTGCCATCCAAGTGTTGAGTGTGGGGATTGTACCATCGCGTATGGAGGGAGCTTGGAGCACTTGAAGAGAGGGCGGAGAGTGTGAGAGAGAGCTGTCAAAAAAGAAAAGGAATAATGCACCTGGTCAACGCGCATGGGAACACTCATGGTGGCTGCTTGTGCCATTCCGTGGTTGAGGTCGCGGTTGTACGCAGCGCAAGTGAGACTGACAGTTGCTGTGAGGAGATGTTAGAAAGAGTGAGTGGAAAGGAAAGAAAAAAAATAAAGGAAGCTCACCGGGTTCGCCTCTGCGGTCAGGGTGGGGGAGCAGGGTAGAGGAGAAGGGAGGGGAGAGGAGAGAACCATACCTTCTTTCCCAGTGCCGGGTGTTGCTTTGGTCGGCATTCGCAAAGGCGATCGCGATCACGTGGCATGTGCTGGCATGATGGAGGTGGCAAGGGAGTGGCGTTGGGCGGGGCCATTTGGCCTTTGTGTGGTGTGTCAATTTGTCAGGAGGGCACGCGCGATGGCACAGCATGCATTGAGGGCGAGATTATGAAGGTGGGGAGTGGCGTTGGGCTAGACCGTTCGCCTTCGTGTGCGTCGGTTGTCGGGAGAACGCACATGCGAAGGTGATCGCAGTCGTGTGTTGGCAAGATGATGGATGCGGCGAGGGAGTGGCGTTGGTGGGGCCATTTGGCCTTCGTATGGTGTGTTGAACTCGCATATTATAAATGAAAGAAAAAGAGAAAAAAGAAACATGCATGCGCACAGTTTAATGTGGGATAATAGCACACACGTTTCTTGCCATCCAGGTATCGAGTGAAGGGATTGTACCATCGAGTGTGGAGTAGGAAGGGGTGGACGTCGCAGGGAAGGCCGGTCGCGCGTCCTTCAGTTGGAAGTGGGTGTTAGATAGAAAGAGAAAGGGAAAAACGCACGCACGCACCAGTAAAAGAAAGCCAGCTGGAACTGGCAAGTCACAAACAGAGACTTGGAGAGTCTTGAAAAAACGCATCTGTCGACGCGAGAATGATCGCATGCGGGCTCGTGGTGGCTGCTTGTGCCGTTCCGTGGTCGCAGTCGTGGTCATGGCATTGTGATTGCCACTGTGACAGTGACATAGTCGTCGCCACCGCTGCTTGAGAGGAAAACGAAAGTAAAAAGAGAAAGCGGGGGGGGAGAAACGAAGGGAAAGACATACATGTTGTGCACAGCAGAAAGCAGGGTGGGAGGGGAGGGGGCAGCGTCATCGCCGCGTCCAGGCCATGCCATGTCACTGTGAAGATAGGCTTGTGAAATGGGACAATGGGCCATCGCACTGAGGGAAGGAAAAGGGAAGAGAGAATGAGAGAATGCGCGAAAATGAAAACGAAAACGCACATCGGTAGCCGCATCTGCCGCCGTGCTCTCTGTGCCGCCTTGTACGTCGCCATGTTGCGAATGGGCTCAGTCATCGATGCGATCGTGGAGGAGACACCCGTGTTTGCTCTGGATATGTACACAGTGAAATGGAAATGGAAAAATTGATTGATACCGAAGCCGTGAACGAACGGCATGACAGGGACACGTACCACGCAAGCGAGGTCGCTCTCCTCCCACGCTTTTGAGGCCTTCGACAGCTGCGCGGAGGCGTGTGTTTTCAGGGTCAGGGAAAGACGCAAATTAGGGCTGAGGAGGCAGAGGAAAAACAAAAGACAGGGCGAGAACGCATGAAATGGGTGTCTTGATGGCTGTGTTATTGCCCCGGCGCTGTTCGTGCTATCACTGTGAGAGAGGGTTAGAAAAAGTGCGACGGAAAAAAAAGAAACAAAAAATGAAAGGAACATGAAACGCGCACCGGAATTGCGCGAGAGGTTTTGATGGCCGCTGGGTGTGCTTGTGGTCTTGGCTCGGAGTGGTCACCCAGGCGAGAACACACGAAATGTGTGTTGCTCTCTTGATCGCTGTGTCATCGCCGTGGCGCTGGCCCTGCTGTCAACGTGAGAAAGGGTTAGAAAAGGGGGCAGAATGAGATGGAAAATAAACAAAAAAAAAAAAAAAAGGAACATGAACCGTGCACTGGATTCGCGATTGACATTTGTGGCCACTGGGTGTTCTTGTGGTCTTGGCCTGAGTCATCACGTGTGCTGGAGGAGGTGGCAAAGCAGAGGGCATTGAGGTGCAAAGCAATGCAAGAGGATGGGAGAGCAAGCAAGAGAAAGCTTCACCTGCCATCGTCACAGCCATGGGCACATCGCCGTCATGGCAGCCAGATCGTCACAGTGGCCATGGGCCATGCTCACGATTCGTGGCCGTCACGAGGTTGCCATGGCCATGCCCGAGTCGTCGTCATTGTCGCTAGTGGAGGGGAATGGGAGCCAGTGGGTGGAGTGCTTCGCCAGGCAAACGTGCTGTCGTCACGGCCATGAGCACACCACCATCACGGTGGCCAGATCGTCACAGTGGCCATGGGCCATGCTCATGATTTGTGGCCGTCGCAAGGGCACTATGGCCATGTCCGAGTCGTCGTCATCATCACCACTGCAGTGACACAGGAGGAAAGGGGATTGGGGAGAAGCAGGTAGAAGAAGAGCTTTCAAAGGCCTGCTTGGAAAGAGGGTGTAGGAAGGAGAAGGAAGTGTGAGAGAGAGCGCGTGAAAATGAAACAAAAAATGCACCCGCGGAAACGACAGCTCGTGGGAAAACTCCAATGAGGCCAGTGAGATTTTGAGGAAACCGGCGGCTTGAGAGTGTTGAACTGGGACCTTGGGGGGACCTTGGGGAAGGAAGAGTGAGAAGGATAGGAGGGGAAAGAGGGGGAGAGGAAGAACGATGGCAGAAAGAAAAACAAACACGTGCAAAAGAAAAAATGAACACACATACAGTAAAATGAAGACGCGACAGGTGAAAAAAGTTTTTCATTGCTTAGGTAAATATTGGTAAGCAATGGGACCAGTGACTCTCCGTTCTCATTTAATATAAGTACAAGCTGAAGCTTGCTTGGGCTACGCCCAAGGGGTGCGCCTTCGGCGGGCCCTAAGCATTCTCTTCATATATAATCCTTTTTTGGATATAAAGGGAGAGGAGGTATATCATAATCTCATAATCATCACCATGTGTAATCCTGTTTCTTATAAGGCCCATTTTAGCAACAAATACCAATATTGGTGATCTCTGAAAAATCCCTGAGTTTCAAAAGTTTCAGTTTGGGTTCAAAGTTCTGTTACTAAAACCCCCTAATATGCCTTTAGTATCACTCAATACTGGTTGCAATCCCTTTTGAGTGAATGTGTATTCTTTATAATCTTCATGTCATCTAGCAGAACAATCCATATCATCAATACACTGAATTCATGTCCTGTTACACTTACTTTATTAGAATTTCCCTCTACATTCTTCTTCCCTTCCTCTCATCAAACCACCTATATAGGAGATACTGAAATTGACCTGAACACCATCAGTTGTTAGAGTTGTCATGAGAAGCAAGAGACCTTTTATCATCCTATGAAAGAGGAGCCATTCACCATAGCACAGGAAACTCATCTGCCAATTAGTAACTGCCTCTAACTCAACCAAGAACAGAACTCTTACCATCAACCTATCAAAGACAGCAATTCATCATATTGTCAAGTCAACTTGCCAATCAGAATCTGTGCTTGATGTTGATCACTCAACCAACCATAGTGCTACATCTCAGCCCAGTAAAACAGAATATAGATTCAACTCATTTATGAATGGAAAATAAAAATTATCATTGTATCCACTGAAAGTAACATAGTCAACTGGATTGCATTTGGTGTGACACATCCACATGGTGAATGAAGGAGACGGGCTAAGAGCTGGTAATTAGTTGATGATTGATGATAGTTGGTGATTGATGATGATTGACATAGAGAAGGGAGGGAAGGAAGGAGAAGACGATAGGGGTACGGGTTGCACGCGGCCCCATTCGCGCTCGCTCGAAAACAATTTTTTCATGGCGGCCAGAGTGCCCATGGGCCATGCTCAAGATTCGTGGCTGTCGCGAGGTCAATGGCCATGCCCAAGTCGTCGTCATCGTCACTGTAGCAAAGCATGGAGGTGGCGGGGGAGAAAGAGCAAGCGCAAACGTGCCGTCCTCACGGCCATGGGCACGTCGCCGTCACGGCGGCCAGAACGTCACAGAGGCCATGGGCCAAGCTCACGATTCGTGGCCGTCGCGAGGTGGCTATGGCCATGCCCAAGTCGTCATCATCGTCACCACTCCAGTGACACAGGAGGAGAGGGGAATGGGGCCAGAGGGGCTAAGCATCAGCGGCCTGCTTGGGAAGAGGGAGACCGGGGTGGAGCAGAGGGGAGGGGAGAGGAAAGCACGATGCGCACCGCAGCGCGACCCCTAAATGAAAAAAAAAGAGCAGTCGAATCCTGAAAACGCACCTAAGGAGTGCCTGTGCCACACAAACCCGTCGTCGCTCGCCAGGACCGAGCGGGGGATTTGCAAGAGGGGAAAACGCCCATCGTGGGCCCGCGAAATCCCCGAGTAGAGAGACAGGGGTGGAGGAGAGGGGAGAGGAAAGGATGAAGCGAACTGCAGCGCGACCCCTATTTTCAGAAAAACGAAAAAAGAGGGGAGAAATCGAAAACACATCACCAAATGTTCGAGACCCTCATCAACTCCTCGTGAACGTCTTGAACTGAATGACGGTTGAAGGATAGGGGAGGAGGAGAGTGGGGCAGGAGTTGGGTAGAGGAGATGGGAGATGGGAGGAGGGGAGGACAGGACAGAACAGGGATGCGGTATGCGTCAGTCGTCGCGCGACCCCTATTCGCGCGCTTCGAAAACATTTTTTCACCGCTTGGGTATCGCTCACAGGGAAAAAAAAAGGGAACTCTGTGGTGGCGCGCGCTAGGTAGACAGATGAAGAAAGCGAGAACGAAAACGAAAACGATGCTCACAGGGAGTGGGGTGCCACACAAAAAGCTCGGAACGATGGCGGAGCATGGAGGAAGAGCAAGAGAGGCGGCAGAGCACGACGCGGCGCGCCGTCGTTGCAAGAACACGTTAGAAAGGGGCGATTAAAGGGACTCGCTCGAAAATCCACCAAAACGAAAGAGAAGCACTGAGTATTCAATGAGCCGACCTGAACATGCTGGTTAAGGAGAGGTGAGTGAGAAGCAAAGGAAAGGGAAAGAAAAAAAAAACGACCAAAAGGGAGGGGGGAGAGAGAAACCTGGAAAAAGGGGCGAACGACGAAAACGCACAAAGGCCGTGAGATTCCCATAGGGCCAGTCCGCAACGTTTAGACGGCTGCCTCGCACATGCGCACCGCGCGACATAGACCTGGAAGTACACGCTCAGCACTGTGCGAAGGAGAGCGGAGGGGGGAGAGGAAAAAGATCGAAATAGGGGGGAAGACCGAACTGCGCACCGATTTGACAGGCTCTTGAACGTGTCAAACGTGATGACAGGTGGCATTGTCAGGGGAGGTCGGAAGGATGGCAGCGCACGGGGGAGACTAAGGCGGGAGTGGGGTAGAGGACATGGGAGGAGGGAAGAGAGGAGAGCACGATGCGTGGATCTTTTCGCGCGCGTGGCCCCTGTTTTCACGCCTCGAAAAGATTTTTTTCACCGCTGAGTATCGCTTAGTAAATTTGATTTGATAATCGCGCCGGTCGAAAAAGGCGATTCGGTCTGGCCAAAGAGGGACGACCGGGGACCGCCGGATCCGATGACCCTCCTGACCGAGCTTGCTTTTAATATAGTATTACAAAATCTACTGAGCAGAGCCATGCTTTTTTTGTGGTGGTTTCAGCTTGTTCACATCCAAGAGTCCCTCCCAGATCCATACCTTCGATAACAGAGCTTCTGAGATGGTCTCTGCCTTCAGCAATGACCATAGAACTGTGCAAATGTGGTGTGACTTCGAGAACACTCATTCAACTGAGACACTTGTTGCTGGAATAGCAAAGAAATCTCTTGCCATGCGAGCAGGTGTAGAGAAGGACTGTGCATTTTTCTGAAAACAAATGAGCTTAGTAGACCAACAACTGAATATCACAATAACCATACCTTGTACCATTGCAGAGGGTTGTCAATGTCGCCCTGGCCCCCTTTGTCAAGACACGTACTGCTGATCACTAAGGACTTAGGAGCAGGTGGGCAAGGGTCGGAACAGATGGTACATGGCGAAGGCGGCGTTGAACAGGAGGACAAGCCAAATGACAAGGAGGTACCAGATGGGGACTGGTAGGTGTTACAGGAGGCAGAGGCGAAGAGCAGAGGCCAGTGTGGCAAGAGGGCTTTAAACAAGGCGGTCGTTGAAGAGTACCTTGGAGGCGAGGGGAGTCTTTAAACTGAGCGGTCGCAGGGGAGTACCCAGGAAGATGAGAGTATCACAAATGGACAGTCTGACAACTGCCATACTTCATTGGGGCTTATATACAGTATACAGGGTCGATTACAAAGAACTGGGACTATTCTAGACTCTTTGGTACCATCCAATAGGACTACAGAGGCATAAACTCGCTTGTGTCAAGTTTCAGGCTTACTGAGCGCATTTCTGATCATTGTGGAGCGATAACATCATTATGATGTCACTGTGGAGCGCTTAGTGAGCCTATGAGGTCACTGTGGAGTCGCTCAGTCAGCCATGATGTCATTGGAGCCTTGATGATGTCAGATGAGTTATGCAACAGTTTCTAAGAGTTTGTGCCACTGTTTCAGGTTCCTGGTGGCTGGGTGACCATGTGGCTGCCACGCAATGATTACCCAATTAGGAAACGGGTGCCTGGTTGTGTTATAGTGCCTTTGCAATGGCGATATCTTGCACTGCAGGAGGGATAGCCCAGAAAACAGAAGGGAGTTGGTAATGCAAAATGAGAGAGGTTTCTCTTGAGTGGAATTGGACAATATCCAGCCAGTACCTGGCCTTGGTTCGCAACACCCTTCAAATTTGAAATATTGTGAGATCTCCTCCATTATGTTGTCTTCTGATTGCTCAGTGGGTAATGTGGCTGTGATTTCAACATCGCATACATCTGCAAGCCAGTTACCTGTGCTTGAATTTCCATGCTTTGATGGAGATGTCTCTGGCAGTTCACAATTGTCTGACACCAAGTTATTGTAGTACTCCCAAGCAACGTATATGAATAATGTCTCAGCCTTCTCAACAGCTAGCCTTTCTGCAGCAGCCTTTTGTGGTCCTCAGAGGTCCTGTGAAACAGTGTGCTTGAACCACTCTGTTTGAAAGAATGGATGGAGAACTGTCATCAAGAATTTTTGAGTAAGATATCAAATTCAGACACTAGACTGTGAACCTGTTGCGATAGTGTAGAACTGGTTGTTCTTGGCCAGTGCCTCTGTACTTGAAGAGCTTGCCCTGTCCTGCCAGTGCAGCATGTCATAGAGCTGGACCATATGTTGCTCCTTTGGATACCTTGACCAGATGATGATCCATCTTCTCATATGCTGGAAGGACAAATGGGATTGTTGGAATTGATGCCCATGACATTTGCTGTGTAACCTGGGTAAAAACCTATTATTTACAATCAGTTGTGTCTTAAAGTTCAAAAGAAAAGGGCGTGCCTCAAGAACATCAGCTAGCTGTTCCAACAATGTCCAGTCAGCTGGCAAAAGAATACATCCATGAAGACTCAGGGAGTGGAAGACCCATGCATTGACAGCCTACACTGGAACTTAACTGGAGACAAAAATATGTATGGCCCATGGTGTGCTTACCTCCTTCAGTAACAGCATGCGACAAATCATCGCATGTGTATAATTCCATTGTGTTCAAACATCCCAAACCACCATAAGGCGAGCACGTGCTTTGTTCTCTAGACTGCCAGCATATTTCTTATGCATGAGCTTGTCAAATTTGGCATGGTGCTGAGGTGATGATACAATCTTTGTTGTTACAAAGCACAGCTAGACAAAGGGCTGAATAAGTGCAGACCAATAAATTAGGAGACAAATTGAATACCCATTTTAGTGGGCTGCTATGCTGAATATCTTCGATTGCCTTCTCCTCTGCAATATCAATACCAAGGACTTCATCTCCATCTGCATCCACTGCCTCCAAATCCACATTCTCATACTCCATTGCAATATGATCCTCATCAACATGTCAACACCTGTGAGTCACTGCAAGAAGCAGACCCATTGATGCTCTTACTTAACTGCATGAGTGAAGTAACTGTCTATAACTGTCTAAACAACTATATACCGTATATTTACTGTATACCTGACTTTCAGCTTGGAGGGTATACATATACATATACAGTAAATAGATAATACAGTTGGAGCCTTACTGGTGTGTTAATGCCATCTAACGTAACAATTCATAATTTTCATTTTTGCATCATGGCCAACACTAAACAATCACAAGCATGCTGTAGGTCTGAAGGTCTGCTATACATCATCAGGAGAACTTGCCCTGCGAGTGTCTATGTTGGAAAATTGGAGGCCATTATAACACCACTATATTTAAAATAATTGCATTATAATGACCTCTTAATTTGCCAACATGGTCCTGCACACCAGGTGAGCAAGAGACCATAGCTGGATTCCTGAGCGCCATCTTTCACCCAGATGGCAACCCTAGATGTTGTGGTGGCATTACATTGACTGCATCATTGAACGATGACTTTTTCTTTGGTGGCATTTTCTTTTTCAGGGGGGGAGTTAATTAAAAGATTTCTCAAGAAATTTGCTTGGAGTATCTATTCATTGATTACTGTGATGAAGTAAGTTACTAGTAGTCTCTTTGCGGAGGCAATAAAAGATATATTTAACTGACTCACTGACTAACCCCGACAGTGAAAGTGATACCATGTGTCTGCAAGGGCATAAGGGCAAAGGCCATGAATGGTAAATTGTTGAACTTTCTGGTTGCACATAGTAGCCACTTGTCTTTTCCTACCACACCTTGACAACTCTCTACGTTTCTCTCCAATTCTCGCTGCTCTGAAGTTCTCAAACTCGAATGTACTACCAAGTCCTAGGTTTCCTTACAGGTATATAAACCATATGAATGTCTTGCTAAGAGCCCAAGTTGAATCTCCTGTCTAGTTACCAGACAATTGATTCCTTTCTTCTCATTAACTGCCTGACTACCAGTTAACTCTACCATAAAACACTCACTGAGTCTAACTGATCATCGTCTGACCTGACAGTGGCGACAGAAAGATTATAGGGACCCATACCCATCCTGTTTGTGGACAAAGAAGTCCATATGGTATGGTTATGTAACAGGTATGACCCATCACTCAACGGCCGTTTATGACCATTGTATGGGCACATGAGGTATGGGCACTTTTTTTTTTTTTTTTTTTTGAATCCAAATTTTTATTCTGTGGTGTGTACAACATGGTACAGAGGCAGTCATTGGTGCTGAAGGCTATATAGTATGGTTAGGTGAGTAATTTAAAGGATTTCCGCTTGGGTGGTATGGCAGCATTTTGGTGTGGTGTGTGGTGGTTGGTTGTGATGGTTAAGTGGTATTGTAAACTACCGGGTCTCTCTCATCCTCCTGGGTCCCACTTTTCCCTCAGTTTGAGGCATGCTTTGGTTTCTTTGAGAAATTGTAGCATGCCCTTTGCTCTCTCTAGGTGGTTGAAGAGCTGGGCTAGGTTTCATGGCTGGCCTCTTGTGGACAAATGTCTGCGGCATGCATGATCAAAGAGTGGGCATGACAGGAGCATGTGCTTGACTGTCTGTACAGGTTTGCTGCACTGACACTCAACTTGTTTGGTTGTGTGTCTTGTGTGGATGTCAAGACTCACTGTTGAACTATCCAGTTCAAGAGTGAGGAGTAAGCTCAAAGACAAGTTGATAGACGTCCAAGATGGCGTGGGCAAGGAGTAGAGTCCAAAGTAGAAGCAATTACCAAAGAGGTATAGTTACTGGTAGAGTCGAGCAGGTATGCAGAGAAGAAGCCAGAATGGTCACAAAGGGGACAGTCCTTAAAGGAGTATCCCAGGGATAGAGAGTGCCATAAACAAATGGACAGTCTGAAGACTGTCTGCTACTTTATTGAGCACTTATATACTACAAGAGAACTGCTAAATAAGGAACAAGTCATAACCTTGTTATCGAGCACAATAGACAGATGAGTAAGAATTCAGAGTACGCTTACTGAGCATGCTCAGTCATGCTCAGTAAGCCGCTGAGTAAGAAGGCTTCTACTGATGAGTAAGAGCCTTTACTGTCCATGTGTTCACTGCTTTAGTACACATGCAAAAGCACCTGATTCATTTGCTGTAGTTAGTTTATGGCCGGTCATATGAGGACTTGTAGTTTGGTTCAGGGGATAGAGTTGTCCATAAGGCCCTTTATATAGTTCTATTAGGGTCCTCAGTATTGCTTTATAGTTTGTTCTATGGTTATTGTCACAAGTACCAGTACCTTGGACTGGACTGGAAACCAGACAAGCCTACCTGGACAAGCCTCATGTTTCCCGTGTGTTCTCATGACTCACCTTGCCTTGCATGTACCACTACTTTCCAGCATGTTCCAGTATGATCGCCTTGTCTTTACCTCATGCATACTATTTGATATAGGTAGTATCTGTCTATATAAACCTGTCAGTATAGGAGAACATGCCTTAAGCTTGTTCTCTTGTGAAATATCACTGGATTCAGCTTTGGAACTGTAGGCTTGCAGGGAATAAAGCAATTGCCTCGGAAACTCTCTCATCTCACCAAGTCTTCAAATGTGAAGACTTATTCGTTGTCTTTCTTCTCCGCAGTACACATTAGCCTTCGCTGTGTTGTCACTGAGATCCCTGAATCTCATGAGAACTCATTGTCTCACCCAGCTCATTGCACATGTCTCGCATGTGAAATGATTTGTCAGCTACACCGCCCCCAGTTGGTGACATTAGAACAAGCTTACCTCTGAACCCTTGACCCCAAACCACACGCTCACTGAATACATCGATTTTTCTGTCCTAACATGTCTACAACCCAAGACTGGAAGACCAAGGGGCTCAGCACACCAACCATTGAAGGGCTAGCTGCCCTTAAATGTCCCTTTGAGTTACTCCCTGATCAAGAGAAAAACATCCCCAGCATAACCTTGTTTGATGACAGCATCAAGTTCTACACAGTGTGCACAGATGGCATACCCTGGACTGGCTACTATGTCAACTGGAAGGGTGCCAAAGTAGCCCTAGGCCACATTTACAGCCTCTGGTTTGAAATTGCAAGATGTGGCGACACTTGGGAAGCAACATGTGTTGCTCGCTCAGCCTTTAGACTTGCACAAAGCCCTCTCAGAGGTATCAACATTACACAATTGACAGCCTCAGGAGAACCCCTTCCAAGTTCAAAAGCCCCTAGTTGCACTCTGACGCCTGGACCTGTTCTGTCCACTGATGCTCTAATGGAGCTCGAACCGACAATGACGATGAACGTTTTGTCGCCGCCACCAACCCCTCTAACCTCAACCTGCGTCATCTGGGACAGCGCAAGCACATCCATGTGCCTCGTTCACAGGATTTGGAGGATGCGGAATATGACCCCTGAGTCCCAACCCCAACCCTGACAACTATGAAACACGTGTCAACTGCAGACACAATGCATGCAACTCTGACAACAGAAAACTCGAGGGAATATCCCCCAAGTTTTTTAATGGTGACTGAGCGAGCCCGCACACACACGTTTTTGGTCATGTTTAACAGATTTATGTCTATGAATCATGACAGTAAAATTGCCCAAGATCCAATCAAGAAGTGTGCATATTTTCTTTCATTGATGAAAGGACCTAAAGTTGAAGGATGGCTCAAAGCCATGGACCAGTGGCTCAAAGATGTACAAGATGACCCCACTAACATACCACTCAGACTTACCACATGGGAAGCACTGTGACAGCAGTTTTGCTGTGCATTCACCAACTATGCAGAACGCGAGAAGGCCCAGGACAGGCTCAAGGAACTTAAGATGAAAGATGGACTCCTTGATGATTATGTATCTGAGTTCCAACTTTTGGCCAGACGAGTAGGACTCGATCTTGACGAATCCACTGTTATGAGGCTTTTCACTTGGGGTCTTCCTTGAAGCCTAGTCAAATCATGCCTCAACCTGGAAGACCCCACCTCGTTCACAGACTGGGTCACAGCCACACAGAAACACCACCGCATTTGGATGCACAAGCAAGCCATCTTATCCAACCACTCTAGCACATGTGGACTAAATCAAAGTCAATTTTCGAACAATCAACCTTGGAATCACCTTGCAAACTCAGCTTGGGTCAATCATGGGAACAACCAAGGCAACGCCATGCCCATGTGCCCGCACCTCCCACCGCGCAACCCAAATGCTATGGACACTAGTGCAGGCACAGCATGAAAGGCAGTTACTGAAGCAGAAAAGCAAAAACACTGTGAAGAAGGAAGTGTTGTGCAGCATAGAGCACATCTAACAGGCCAAGCAACCCATCTTAGAGGTTGTGCTAATGCTCAAGTGATATTGGGGTGTAGAGCAATGTGTATACTTGTCTACAAGTATGGTATTTATACCTCTATGACCCAGGGTTGTTCCTAAGTCCAAAAGAGGTGACTACAGGTGTCCACTATATCGCGCACTCAGTGACGCATGATGTGGAAACGTTCTAGATGCAGCATAAGGCTGCATCTTGTGATAGATAGCGTAGTATGCATAACCCTATTGCCATAAGCGCATATACTAAAGTTCTGTCTAACATGTAACATCTATGAGCGGATCTTGAACCTTGTATGAAGGTCTTCACCTTCTTTGATCCGTTCGGGTTCCGGTTCAACACTCCCCCTTGCTAAGTGCATCGGTAGATGCCATGAGCATTTTCCCACATTCAGGGGTAGAACATTAGTCCTAGTTGCTCCCTGAATTTGAGGAACTTGACGCGACCAAGGTTCTTGGTGAACATGTCGGCTGGGTTGTTAGCCCCTTCAATAAAGAATAGCTCCACCTGTTTGTTTTGTATGACTTTATGAATGAAGTGATAGTGCAAATCAATGTGTTTGATACGCTTTTCTTGTACAGGGTTGGAGGCTAAGAATATTGAGCCTTGGTTATCACCGAACAGTGGGATGGGAGCAAGATTGATGCCAAGTTCTGGTAGTAAGGATTTAATCCAAACCAACTGTCTGCTTGTGTCAGAGAGCGACATATACTCAGCTTCAGTGGAGGAGAGCACGACTGTCTTCTGCGCTCATGAGTTCCATGAAAATATTGCTCCAGCCAGGTTCACCATATAGCCTGTAGTGGACTTCCAATTTGTCAGATCAGAAGCCCAGTCAGAGTCAGCATATGCCATCAAGCCACCATTAGATGGTCCATCATAGACCAAGGCATAATTGGCGGTTCCCAAGAGGTATTGGCAAATGTAGTATGCATGATTTAAATGGTCCTCTGAGGGATTGGCAGCATGTTGCGACAACTTAGTGACAGCAAAGGCTATATCTGGACGCGTTCCAAGCATTATGTATAGGAGTGATCCTATAACTTGCTGGAATTTTGACCGCAAGGCTGGGTCAGCAGCAGAAGTGTTGGGAGAGGGGTGATAGCCCTCTGGTAGCGGAGTAGGAGCAGGGTTTGCATTAAGCAAGTCGAAACGCTGCAGCACTTTGTTTAGATATTCAGTCTGGTCCAGATGTATTTGGCCAGACTTGCGTTGAATGCGCATGCGTAGAAATTCTTGGGCATCGCCCAGATCTCGACATTCCCAGAGCTTCATGAAGTGCTCCTTTGTTTTATTAATTTGTTTTTTGTCTGCTCCAAAGAAGAGCACATCATCAACATAGACAATGGCTATGATGCTCTTGTCTTTACTAACAAAGAGCCCAGAGTCAGACATAAGGTGAATAAGGCCGAGTGAGGCCATGGACTTGTCAAGGGCTTTCCACCATGCAAGTGCTGCTTGCTTGAGTCCATATATTGCGCGTTTAAGGTGAATGACTTTACACTCTTGGCCTTTTATTTTAAAGCCCTCGGGCTGCTCCATATAGAGCTCTTCATCAAGCTCACCATAGAGAAAGGCAGTCTTGACATCTAGTCCGCTAATGTGCCAGTTTTTAAGCACTGCAAGCGCAATCATCAGGTGGACTGTCTCAAACCGTACCACGGGTGAGAATATTTTGTCATAGTCAATGCCTTCTACTTGGGAGAAGCCTTTGGCGACTAGTCTGGCTTTTTTGCGACCATCAGACTTAAGGTCGAATACCCATCTGTTTTTAATTATTTTGCGATTCTTGGGAGGATTGACTAGTTCGAAGACTTTGCATCTGCAGAGGGATTCCAACTCCTTGTGACAAGCATCTTTCCACTCCTGTTGGAGTTCACTTGGAATTCGCAGAATGTCCCTAAAGGTCCATTCACAAATCTTTGCAGTATCAGGTGCTTCCGAACTTAGTGGAACTGCTTGGGCAAGCAGATAGTTCAGAAATTTGACTCCCCCTTCCCTTGCTAGACGTAGAATGTC